>ML808637.1:200828-221258 GCA_009831015.1 Picea engelmannii | reverse complement strand
TTATTGGGATTAAAATCTATTCTTGGCTAAGCCTAGTTTTGCCACCAAACTCCAAAGAACAATCACAACGTCTGTAGAGAAGAGTATAGCGTTATTGGGTGCACTATGCACATTGCCTCTCTAATTTTCAACTTTATGATATGAACAAACTATCCATTGAAAGCGGTGAAATATTTAAAATATATTAGGAGTGAAGCTTTTGTAGAAGTTTTTCCCAGTTGAACACAAGCACTAAATATGGGTGACAATAGAAATTTACAATTACCAACACCGTTTTATCCACTGTTTTAAGAATAGTCATTTCAACAAGAGAGAATAAGTGCTCTGGAGCTTCCGAAGGCAAGCTTAGTTATTGTTGGGAAGTGGTTCTGGTAATTGGTCAAAGCACTTGTTAATGTTTTAACTAGTGTTAATACATAAGTATTTAATTATTTGTCATAGTAATTGGGAATTGGGATGGCATGTAAATTATGGGGAGTTTTGATGGAATGGAAAATCCATCCTCTCCCCAATTTAGATGGAATTTGATAATAATAAATCATAATTTATTTTTAAGGTCACAGACATCAAATTGGTGTATGAGGCCTCCTTGTTTGTAAGACAAGGGACCCCCTTGATGCAGGGCTTTATACAGAGGTATACATATCCTACTCCCCTCTAGATTTGAACTTGTGACCTCCAAGGAGAAAACACATGCATAGAGATAATTTTGTGGCCTCCAAGGAGAAAACACATGCATAGAGCTAATTTTGATGTAATATATACTTCTAAATATTGTAATTTTAATTTACATTTAAAAATTCTCATAAATATAGTGTTGTACATCCGTATTTTAGTATTTTTCATAGTAATCAGGATGGCATGTAAACTATGGACAAAATAGATAATCCATCCTCTATCCAACTTAATGGAATATATAGCTAATTTTAATGTAATATATACTTTTAAATATCCTATTTTTTATTTACATAAAAATTCTCATAATATTCTTGTAATTTTTGTTTGCACACAAATTCTCATAAATATTCATGTAAATCTAACTAAAATAAGTTAAATAAATAATCATCTTATTATAATTTAATAGATAACACTTCTACTCTTCTAAATCTACACCTTTTCATAGCCTACTTGGAACTTATTTAACAAAGATACCTCCATTGTTCACAGGTTCAAGAACACATTCTCAAATGCTCCATGTTTGTAATGTCTTTGTTTTCCACGTAACTCCAACAATTTTCTCATTGCTTTAAGAGAATGGGTTTCTTGATAATGAAATTGATAGAAGAATACTATAGGTTGCAATGTTCCATAAAGGGCGTGGATTTGACGGAGAAATAAATTTAATGTTGAGTTTATAAAGTTATGCTTAGCGAGACCTTTATAATTTGTATATGATTTCACAGTCTTTTTGCTCATAACTAAGCTTAGGATTTCCAAATGGAATGTGTAAGTATTTAATTGAACATTTATTGAAGAGTAATTTTTAAATCAAAACTTCATTATTGAAGGGTTAATTTATTATCAAAACTTCATTGTTGAAGGGCACAAAGTTAAACATGATGTTTTTTGACGGGAAATAGAGATATCCAAAACGTAAAAAAAAGTTGTTTGACGAGTAAAGATGAATCCAAATTCCAACCCTGCCTTTGGGAGTTTCTGTATACAGAGTTTGTATAACTCCCGGAGTGGTACGGGCCCAGAGTCATTAACCATGTTTATTTCTAATTAACCCAAGATTAATGTATCTTATCATTAAGTATCTCGGGAGTTCTTGACTCTTGCTCTTTGGCGTTCAACGATTTCGGCCTATTGTGGATTGAAAACTCCCGAAGTAGTACAGGCCCGAAGTGATGTGGCACTTCGGGCATTCAGATCTGCGATACTTCGACTATTTGGGGTCAAAAGCCTGATGTGTCACATAAATAATATGTGCCATGTGTCACTTGAAATAGTACATATGAAGAACCCAAAATATGCTTGAAATGAGTGCCACATGTCATGGTATAGATGAGAGCCACGTGTCCTTACTGATGGATGCCATGTGTTTGTGACAGTTTGATGCCACGTGTCGGTGACAAATTGATGCCACGTCTCTCCGATACTTGGGGCTTCAGAGGTTTCTGAATGCGGAGCTTGTATAACTCCCAGAGTAGTACGAGCTCAGAGTGATGTGGCGGCCTCACGTCACATAATTTCACGTGTCTTTACTGATGGATGCCACGTGTCCTTCGTGGATGAGTACCACGTTCCTCTGGCACTTCACCCTTCGGGATTTTCTACATGTAGAGTTTGTATAACTATCAGAGTGGTACGGGCCCGGAGTCATTAACCATGCTTATTTCTAATTAACCCAAGATTAATGTATCTTATCATTAAGTATCTCGAGAGTTCTTGACTCAGGCTCTTCGGCGTTCGGCAAATTCGGGCCGTTCTGGATTGAAAAATGCCTGGAGTGGTACATGCCCGAAGTGACGTGGCACTTCAGGCATTCAGATCTGTGACACTTCGGCTATTTGGGGCTTCGCAAGTTCCCGCTTGTTCTTAAAACCCACACGATTTTGAAACTTTGAATGCGCAGGTGTTGTTGATATGAAGCCACATATAGGTGTTAGTTTTATGCTGGACTTTGGGTCTTCCAAATCATCTTCCATCACCATTTCCACATCTCGACCTCATCTTGTAAAAATGATTCTTTGTAACCTAAATGGACAGTTGACTGATATGTCTAAGGATGAAACCCCAAGTGCCCAATCTTAGAGTATCTTCTTCATCTTGTAAGATAATTGAATTTGTTAGAACACTTTAGAATTTTAAACTTTTAAATTTTAAAATCTTTTGTTTTTACCTCTTAAAAATAAAATTTCACCAAAAAAACTTAGGGAATTGCTTTTCAATTAAATAAATCCATGATCGTTATGTATTAATAAGGTTCTTACAATATCATCCATTGATGAGTTTCTTAAATTTGATCAAATGACTCTCGTGTTCTCCGGATTATAAAACTGCCCGAATTTTTAAAGAAAACCTTCAACGGTCACTTCGGGACTTCGTGCTTCGGGAGTTTCAAGGCATCTAAACAACAAAAAACCCGAATATATGAAGCTCTGAAGTCCCGAAGACAGTTCCTTGCAATAATCTATAAAAGGGTCTATCGATGAGTTATAGGACATGTGTCATTAAATTTTTTCTTGGGTTGGCACCTGGCACTTGTTTTAAACATTTGTGTTGGATTATTCGCACATTTTCAGGGGAAACGTGTCGCCCATCCTTTCTTGACACGTCACTAAAAATGACATCATCACTTCCACGTCACTCCGAGAGATTGCCCTTCGGAAAATAAAACAAAGAATGCTTTCAGGACCGTCGAACAATCAAAGTGTCGAAGCATTTGATATCATAACAAATAAAAATGTTTCAAAAAGCTAATAAAAGATTTAACAATTTTAATTAATCATTATTAACCATTAACTAATCACTCCGCAAATTCGGCCTTCGGGAGATTTCTGTTGTGCTACATCCAAAACTCCCAAATGCCAAAGTGCTGAAGTTCGAGATGCACATTTAAGAAAATGAACTCCCGGACCTCTGAGGTTTCGAAGCCCCAAAATACTTATAACGGTTCGAATGTTTACTCCAGGAATTCTGCCTTCAGAGGATTTCTATCATCCTTCATTCAAAACCCTCGAATACCGAAGTTCCTAAGTACTTAAGGCTAAAGAAATTTTAAAGCATGATTAATTAAAACATAAAAGTGATTAGTTTCTCCCGCAATTCTGCCTTTCAAAGATTTATGCCATCTTACATTCAAAACCTGCGAACGTTGAACCGCCAAAGTATTAATGACATTTATAACTGGATAAAGTTAAATATTTGGGTAAATATCACAATTGCCAGTTAATAAATTCCATAGATTTTTAATAATCACCTTGTCAATAGATCAATACGAAGATTGATAGACTTTATGAATAAACACATTTTGAATATCAAGTCATTCTACCATTTGCAATTAGAGTTTTTCATTTAGTAATTGAGAGCTTACAAACTTCTCTTATCACAGTAAGATTAATTTCATTTCTATGAGAATTACGACGCCATGTAAACCAGGGAAGAAGCAAGATGCATTAACAGATGATTCCAAACCAAACACAGATATTCTCTCGGACACCACTTCATGAATTAAAGATGCCATCAAGTCTTGGAAACAGGTCTACGATATCTTGGAACATGAGATTCTTCTATGTCCAGACAATTCAGTGAAATAAGAAGACAATTCGTTCTCAGCCAAGCTCAGAGTGGTAGCTCAATCTCAACTGCACAGGATCGCTTCTCGACCAAAGATAATACCCTACAATGACATGATAAGCTGGGCTCTAGAGCACGTTGACATTCAAACCAGAAGCATTATCAGTTACTAGAACACCTCTTTTGGCTCCTTTCGTCAGGAGGACATACAAGTAATGTATAAACTATCTTCCACACCCAAATACACATATAATGCATCATTTATTCTAGATATTGAAAGGAAAGAATGCACTCAATATGGCAGAACTGGTCATGACATAATCAAGACATGGTGGGGAAATATATCCAAGTTTAAATTTGACGCTCATGGTATGTATTCCAAAACATCTTTAGATTCTCACATTTTATACATTGCCATGATGCTTTGCTGGTTATTTGGAAGGAAAAACCCTACACATTTCACAGTTGAATGGGTGTCTATAATCAATGAAGTGGCCAAAGGCTATTCTTTCAACTGGGAAAAAATGTTGTCGAATAACCTAGCTAAGGAGGTTGTCGAGTACAAATCATTGAAATCAAGAGGGAAACATGCTCCTTTTTACATGTCTGCCTACATCATGGATGCCATTTGCTTCATGACTCCATTTCCCCTGATGAACTGGAGCTAGACCCCAGCTAGTTCCGAGCCTATACATTTCTACCACTCCAAACTATGGGAAAAAAATGCTAAATATTTCTTTTATGAGATCTATCACAATGTAGTGGTGCCCATTCATGTAGCTATCTATGGTCACCATCCGCCCAGGATTTCAGAGCACATTATGGGGAACTTAGGCACAATTGCAGATTGGTACATTGAAGAGAACTTATCTTACATTAGAGTGTTCGGCTGCTTCATTTCTCCCCATTCCCTTCCAAAATTCTTGCCTAATAGGCTGGTCTGCAGAGAAGTGGCATACCAAATAGTGGCAGGAGGAATTGCCAAAGACTTGAAAGTGGCTTAGAAAAAGGTATGGACAAATTTTCCCATACATGTTGGCATGTTTACATTGTTAGATTTTGGTCATTCAAAAGTCGAGGTTGCAGCCTTGGAAGATGTCAAATTAGTTGACATTGAATTCAAAAGACATGATCCTCATAGGATGGTAGAGAATTATTTTGCCCAGTTCAACATGAAAATATGTATACACGAAGACTCCCCTTATGACAATGTTTTCTGAGGAGCTATATCCTATGAAGAAGTCTAAAATAGATTTCAAACTTTGCCTCCATACCAACAAGTTGGTTTCCTCATCTTTCAAAAGCATAGAAGGAACAACTTGCCTAAGATTTTTCAAGGAGAGTCAAAGCCCATTCCATCTTCACATGAAACTAGATCCACAAAACCCCAACCAAGTAGCTCCACTGAGGACAAAACTAAAGAAGTATTGAACAATATAGATGCATTATTTAAATAGATAAAAGCATCAATGTCAGGCCTAAATGATCAATAGTTATTATCTTCCCTTGAAGCCTTCATGAAACATGGTCACACTTTTCCCCTTCATCACCAATTACTACCACTGTTACTCCCAATGTTACTAGTCTAGAAAAGTCTACAACACTTATTTCCCCTATTCCCTTAGTAACTCCTTTATCTACCAGTTTTGAGGTTCCTAGTTCTGAAGTCATCCATCTAGATGAACTCTTTCCCATCTTGCCTGAAGAGATGCCCCCATCAAGTTTATTTTTCAATAAGAAAAGAAAATATATCATAACAAAAGAATCTCACCAAAAGGAAGGAGTGACCACCAAGAGACACAAAATAATATATGATGGACATGAACAAAATGACACTAAATTTGCCAAAGAGATTGTGGATTCACTAGGAGCCTTTGCCACTGCCAACCAATGGTCAATGGGAAATCTTACAAAGAAACTGCAAGAAAATTCTCTCTTGGTTGAATAGTTGCAGAATGAAATGCAAAGCACAAAACAGATTATCAGAAGTAGAATGAATTGTGACATAGAGAAAATCAGGTTGTCTTATCAACAACAGATGAAGCAACTATAGGAAAAACTGGAGATGAGTGTCCAGAATTTACAGATTAGTAATTCCATGATTAGTCAACGAGACAGTTCAATACAACAGTTGCAGACTAGAATAGCTTCACTGGAAAAGACAAAGACAAATAATACTGCATTCCAAAAACAAACATTTGAAATTAATGAAAAGTTGGAAGCTGTCCAACAGGATCTATATCAAAAAATGGATACTATTCAGAAATACTATAAGGCAATAAATAATTCTCTGAAAACTATTTATGAGAAAGAAAATGATGCATGTATGGCTAGATCCAAATTTCAAGAATTCATTGTATGCAGACAGAAATCCAATATTCCTGGTCTCGCCCCTTTTTCAGAATATGAATAGGTGAAAAGTGAAATGGCCTTGAAAGTTTGGGAGACAAACCTAGAAGAAAGCAAGAAGCTTGCTAGGGAGGCAAAGGAGGCTTGTATGAATACCCTGTCTTCTATAGAGACAGAATTGGTTGAATTCAAAGGTAATGATATCTCTAAGGCACTTGAAGAAATCAACATAGAAAATAATAAAGAAATCTCTAGAAAGAATAAGGAAAGTATACAATCTATCATCTAATAGTTGAACCAGATTGATTTGCTCAAGATCAATGAGTTGTTGGTAAAACCTAGTTTGCAACACCAAATTTGCCTTCGAATTGAACGAGAACATTGAACTTTAGAAATTTGTCATAGCATTGATGGAAATGTGTACCCAGATCAATGAACAGACGAAAGAAAGCACATCCAGAAGCAAATAAAGGATCTTATGAAGCGCCAACACATCCAGGAGCAAATAAAGGAGCTTATGAAGCGCCAACACATCCATGAGCAAATAAAGGAGCTTATGAAGCGCCAACACATCAAGCCATAACTCAGCAAAATCTGCGTTCTGTTTTTCAATTTGGATTGTATTCTATATTTAGAGTAGATATTGTGGAAAGTCTAACTACTTCTAGTTAAAACAATTTTTGTATAAATACATAGATCTTACATCTTTTCCAGGCTTCTTCTGGATGAATGTAAAACAAAGAACTTATTGAATATTAATACAAGAGAAGACAGAGATTCTAAGTCTCATTTAATTTGAGATATCTGTTTTCCATGTGTTTCCATTTCCTCTTCATATTAGCTTCCTTCTGTACTTCTTCAAGATTTAATAATTACAATTTAGTAATACATCTACTGTGATCTTAATACATTAGAAGTCCATTCAGTTACAGATTTTTCCTCTGTTCTTACTGTGAGTAAAAACAAGACCTTTGATCTGTGTAAATTGTTGCATTCTTAATCATCTATCAAGGGCACATCTTCATTTTTTCTACTACTGGAAATGAGTGTAATTTATACCTTGCTTTATTTTAACAGTTTTGTCAATCATTTCTACATCACTTAAAATTAAATTTACAACTCAGCTAATGAGATACTGCCTCTGTATTATCTTATCATAAATTTCACTTAAAGTTACATCTTAGAAGCACTGTAAAAATGCACACATCGCACAAGACTCTGCCATTGAACTGGCCAGTCCACGCCATGGCAACGCAAAATAACTGGACAATCATTAAAGCCATTAAAACCCACCTCGTCAACCCTGCCATTTCGACACTTTCAGATCAGAATTGGAAGCTGAAACTACGATATAGTAGAGCGACCCCTATTATTAAGAACCCCTTACATTAAATGATGAGGAATATGGCATTTCATGTCGCATATGCTAACAGAAATTCGATAAAACCGGCGAAGGAAATCCCAATCAAAGAATATATCAACTTACCTCATGCCAAATCTCCCGAACTGTCGAATCGACGAATTTCAGGTATGGTACGGGGATCAATGGTTTCCACTTTCTTTCAAGATCAATGGCTCACTGTTACTTCGAGCCTCCATACCTCTGCATTTATTCCCAATTCAACCTGACATGGACTACGCTGCCATGCATCACTTGTTATATATATGATTTCTTATTATTGTTTGTGAAAGAGTAAGTAGTGTTTCCACTACAATGATTACACTATTGAATAAATCCAACTAGACATTGAAACACTGTTAATCAACTAAAAACTCTCTCTCATGCTTTGATAAACCTTGTATTGTTGCTCCTTCAAGATGGTTAGGTTGAATATGGATGAATACTAAATTATTTTGAATACTCTGAAATGAGGATTGTACTTGCATTATGTCTCATAAAAAAAATATTTTTTCATTTATTTTATACAAAAATTCATTTTTAAAAGTAATGTTTTTCCAAGTATACTTTATTTGTAAATGATTGATTACTAAACATTTGGATTGGGTTTTTTTGATAAAATGATAAAAAAATAATATAGTATCAAATTAGCATCTATTTAGCAATTTAGCTTGTAGAATATGTGTTAAGTCCCTTTTATAGAAAAAAACCAATTCTAAAAGATCAAACACCTTCTCAAATCTTCCCCCTTACACACAAAAATTCAATAAACAAGATGTAAACCTATGTTATCTGCATAGCAAAGTCCCATTTAATTAATAAACCACAATACATATTTAAATTAATAAAATTACATATATTAAACTTTAAAAAAATTAAACCTATTTTAAAAGTTAAACTTTATAAAATTTGAAATATCAATATTTTATTTAATATGTTTTAAAAATATATATACTTAATTTACTTTTATTAATTAATAATAAATTAAATCAAAATATATCAAAAATAAAAGTAACATAAAATATATATAATAAATTGAAAATGCACTGTTAACTTCAAATTCTTCCATTTTATCTTCTTAATATCTCATAACAAAAAACTCTATCAAATGAATTCAAGTTAGTAATTTGTTTAAAAATAAGTGGGTTGTACATTTGGGGGATTGGATAACTTAACCCATTTATAAAGATTTTATGGCAAATTATAAAAATTATATGGTAAATTTACATAGAGGTTATTTGAAAAGCACTGACATGACATCTATGCAAACTCATAAAATTAAAACGAGTAATCATAAAGATTATACCGTAAATTTATATAGAAGATATCAAATGCATGTTTCACGTTCAACCGAGAGCGTGGCCATTATCAAAGAGAATCACATTATAAGAATTTGTTTTAAATGTTGTGAAATTGTAATAATATTAAGATAAAATATTATGAATACATCAGTGAGTAAGTACAAGTTTATTTAACATGATTTTTTTTTTAAATATAGTTAAATATTATAAAGAGTATATGATCAGTAAGTAGAAGTTTATTTAACATGATTTTTTTTTTTTTAAATATAGTTAAAGATTATAAAGACTATATGATTAAGTAGGCATTTTTTAACATGGAAAAAAATAAATATAATAATTTAATTTTAAAATCACCATCAAGCCACACATTAAATTGGTGTATGAGAAGATTTGGCTGTTAAAGTTTACGGAGGTAGCATACCTTATTTTTTTTTGGATGGTATACATATCTTTTTTTTTTTGGTTTTGAACTTATAATCTCTTAGGAGGAAACACATGTTCCTAACAATTAAACCCACATATTATAACCATTTTAATAAATTTTATAATAATTTTAATAAATTTAATAATTTTTTGAAAATATAAATAAGTAAAAATTCCATTCAATTATTATAATAATTTTTATTATAAAAAATTTAATAAATTTTATAATAATTTAAATAGATTTGGATGATTATTTTAAAATATTTGTAGAAATATTTCAAAATAAAATATAAGGATTATGAGCAGTTTAGTTCCAAATAAATTAGTCTATATCGTAATGGAAACAAAGATTGAATGATGTTGGAAACAAGGTTCATAAAACAAAACAATAAATTAAAGTGGTAGAGATAAAAAATTTGTTGTTTAGTGTGGATGTTCAATGAACATGGGAATTTAACAGAGAAACTCTTTCATTGTTAGACTTTTGTTTTTCAAAGTCATTGTAGAACTCACATATTTCATCTTTTGCAATCATGAATGAATTGGGTTGATATAAGTTTGTAGTGTTAGTCAACAATTGAGATGGCTATCGTGACAAAGAATGTTATTGAGAGGAAAAACAAGTCTGTGAGGAAAGCGTTAACAAAGAAACTCTTTCATTGTTAGACTTTTGTTCTTCAAAGTCATTGTAGAACTCAAATATTTCATCTTTTGCAATTGCGAATGAATTGGGTTGATGGAAGTTTGTAGTGTTAGTCAACAATTGAGATGACTATCGTGACAAAGAATGTTATTGAGAGGAAAAACAAGTATGTGAGGAAAGTGTTAAACAAAGTGCTTTCGAAGGGTCCACCACAATTATTACTAGAAGAATTCCCAAAATAACTATAGAAAATAATGAATAATTAAAACATTGCATATAACATATCACTTAGTTCCATTACTTGATGTTGCTTATAGGGAAGCCATGGCTATTCTAGTGAGTGGTGCCCTCCTTGCACTTTCTACTCATCATTAAGGGCATGGACAAATCCATTGCACTTCCTACTCATCACTAAGGGCATGGACAAAACCATGACAAACACTAACCATTGCCCCAACCATTGTCAAAGACCACCTTTAGCAATGCATCATCAATATTGGCACAACCTTATTGTGTTGGAAATATTCGATAATGATCCTTGATCATYGTAGAAGGAAACTTATGGTGACCATCTGTTAGCACTCTATAAATTTGTTTGGTTGAGAAAACAAATGACAGAGGTAACCTACAAACCAACTTTAAGACTGGAAAGTAGCCTTTCCAATCTAGAGAGGGCTCTCTCTGAGACTTGGTCTCTAATAGATAATGACTTTGAATTGTCAGCTAGATTTATGTGTTTGGGAAATGTTTCTTGTTTCGCTGGCAAGGAAATACAGAACTTTGGGTTATGGATTCAACCTCTTGAAAGCGAGAGAAATTGATGGCTTGGTAAATGAAACTTTGAGAGGATAAAGGCTAAGCAGTCAATGGTCTTTCAGTTCAAATGTCATTGTGTGTGGCGAAAGAAAGAGTACATAAAACAACTCAGAGCACCATTAAAGATGAATTCTAACTTAGAAGAAAACACAGAGTTTAAATGGCGAAGTCTAAAGCACCGTGTGATGAATTTTAGACTTATAAATGTTCCAATTTAAACAAAGGGAAAGGGATGAATATACATAAAACATGAAGTACATTCATAGATAGGATCACAATCCATCAAACCACCACCATTAGAATCTTTTCCTCAAAGCCTCAGGACTTATGCACTATATTTCAATTGGGTTCAAAGATTACATTCAAGAGTCCCTTGTCTACACTGCTTTTCCAACCGGGCTTACATTGAAAAGATACAATATCTAGAGAAAACCATGCCCTCTCGGGCAACTATGCCTCAAACTACTTCTCCTGGAACTTCGGATTCGGTTACTTCCTCTGAGATGACCTTTCAAATGGAGTTTACTAAAAATGGAGACCCGACTGCACCCACTCATAACATAACTAGCATCTTCATCGTCATCATTCAATTATGATTAAGATTCGATCGTCAGGTGGTGATACATCAACGTTTTCTTTTGCGAGGTGCTCGAGTGATCGAGCACACTATTGGAAACTATGCCACCTTACACAATGGGCTCTGTTTTCTGCTGCACGATCACTGGTTGTGGTATGCATGTGGCGAGTGGGTGTAGCAGACGTTTGTCTGCGGTCGCTCGTGCACTCTTGGTAGCAATGACAGTCGAGGGACCACGCATCTCCTCCAAAATTGTCATGCGTTTCTCTTACACTTGTCCTCCTCAATAGGTAGGTTTACAACATTTGCACGACGAATATTCACCGCGCATGTGCCGTGTCAGACTTCTTGTTTCTTGGCAGGAAACAAGACACGTGGGGAGAAAGATTCCATGCCATGATCAAAAAGACAAAATGGGTCTGTCTCAATCATGCCTCTGACCTTACCTGTAGTGTTAAAACTCTAAGCATTTTCCTAAGGGACCAGTTCCATTTGTTCAGTTTCTTCACTTGTCTCCACAAGACCGCATTCCATTTCATCTTTGCTTGAGCACTGGCGAGAGCCGCGCGAGCATTATCCATGGCCAGTCCGCATTCCTTGAAGTGCTCTTCCATTCTTTCCTCTAACACCCTCTATTCCTCCCCCAACTGAATGATTACGTCTTGTGCCTCTCTGAGGTGTCTTTTGAGCCAATTTGCATTCCCTGCTCGGCTCTGCGATGCTATCGTTTCAGCTCCTTTCTGCCAACTGATTTCTTAATTCTCTATTTTCCTGATACAATTCGGCAATAGTGAGTTGTGCTTGATTTAGCTGCTGCGACGACTCCTGAACCTCCACGTTTTCAGTGCCTGCCCTTATTTGTCTTTCACTAATTCCCCTGCTTGAACCTTCAACAGGTTCCAGCTGAACATCGTGCATGAGTAACTTCTCAACAACAGACTAGGTGTGTGGTTCGCTAGGAGCTTGGGTCTCCTCGGGTTTCCTGATCAACCTTGGCCTGCCTCTTTTCCGGGGTGTTGGCTGGTGAGATGAAAAATATTCTATTTCCTTTCCTTTTCCAGTGGCCTCTTCCATTCTTTCCCCCGCGCTGTGGAATGTTGTTCTCTTCGTGGATAGAGGAAAATCTCCTTTGGGGTTGTTGGGGATGTCGACTGAGATTAGAAATGAATCCCGGTATTTGTCCAGCCGTCTCAATCCTTTAACTACCAAAAACTTGATCAATGACAAATAGAATAAATTTTTCCTCGGTTGGCCAGCCTCGGCCTTGACGCTGTCTGCCATCCTTTCTAGGCTTCGATGCAAGAAGAAAGGTAGGTTCAAAGGTTTTTTCCCTGTGAAGTGCATCAACAACCTGATGTGGTACGGGTATACTCTGTCAAACCTTCCTTCACAGGGGAAATACCTTCTAATCACCTTTAGGCGTGATGTGTTTCTCTTACACTTGTCCTCCTCAATAGGTAGGTTTACTGACTTGGAACGCCTGCTTCGATTTTCCCATTTAGGCAGTTTGGCTTGATAAAGTCTCCATAGCACAGAACATCTAAAGGCACGCCTCTAAGCCACTTTTCACTGTGCAGAGGGATCTCCGTCACAGCTGATAGAGTTTCCTCCGTCACTCGTAAGGTGACTCCCGCAATGGTTGCGCGAAATCCATTAAACTTGAGGGCGAACTGTTCAGTCAGCTTCCCATTGTATTTTTTGATCTTCTCACAGTAGCACATACATCTGACCTATTCAAAGGTTTCCTTGATCTCCAGATCTTCATTGATTAATGTTAGGTCTTGAGGCTCAGACCTCACGGCCCTACCACTTCGCGCCTTCTTTCTATGCTTTGGGATGTTGTCATGATGCAAATGTGTATTTGTTTTGCTTGTGCAGTAATCAACGGTAACACTCTCTCTGCGTGGCAAATGAGAATGATATACTTCATAGAGATATGTTGGAAAAGAAGTGACATAAACTTTGCACAACAAGCAAAATCAACCCCAGGAGTCCACTGTGCGGCCGCAAGGTGAGATGGAAAATTTTGGCGCAGTCGGAGATCGATGCGGTAACAAACAACAACGGTAGGCTCATCATAGTAGGGAAGCGTGACGGAAAATTACGGTGTGGTGGCAAAGCATGAGGAGACTTTTCGCGGAACGGATAATTTAGGTGTGGAAAGAAACTCAGCATGACAGGGAGAAACTCTAAAGAAGAGATGCTGACTACGAGATGAACTATCGTCCAACAAACTAGCTCACAGTGAACTCCAACAGGCTTTAAACAATGATTGAAAACGAAGAAGATGTGATGACTTGAATGAACAGACTCACAATACAAACGATGGCAATCAATGAACGACTCCAGGACTTGCAGGAAAAACCATAGACAACGCACAAATTTGGAAGGTAAAAGAGAAGCATGCAGGGTGACTAGTATTTATACTTGAACGGGCAGGGAATGGAATCATGGTAGAGGACGATAAATCCATGGCAACTAGAATTTTGGAACCAGGTTGAATATTTGTGCAACAAACCCGTGTGACAGGTACACTTTGAAGTGTGCAAAGTACAGATGATAAGAGCGACATAGTATACATGATATGAGCACCGTGATTTTTTTACCTTTCTGACTTCATAATTAGGTGATGATGGTCGTTATATCCATCGACGTGACCTTTATCCCAACAACTTGCCTCGATCTCTAGCACGTAAATTCCTCTTTTCTGATAGGACTCGATCTTTTGGGAAAGGGACTTTTACAAGTCGCACATAACTAATCATTACGCCCTTTCCTGACTCCAAGGGCCAGGCCTACTACTTGTTGATTTTGACCCATTCTTTATTCAGTTCCTGACCTCACACACTTTGACACATGAACTACAACTCATCTAGGACCGAATCTAACTGTAAAAATTATAGTGCTAACACCATCTACCACTATCTCCATAAATAGTTTACACTTGGAACAAACAAAGATAGGTATACACGTTAGCCAACAAAAAACAAAAATTAAGACAACAAACATAGGCCATTGTTATAGATATACTTCTTTGAAAACATCCTACAATGGTTGCTTATCCTCTAAAAAAATCCTCTAAAAAAACAATTAAAATAATTGATGAAAGTGGAATTATGTACCTAGATTTTACATTTCATTGTTTATTTGAATCTGTCATATCTAACCCTATAACCCATCTTTATACCATCCATCATTTAAAAAATAAACATATATGAGAATCTGTTTTAAATGTTGTGAAATAACACTACATTAAAATAAAGCATTATGAATGTATGAGCAATTGGGTGTCTATTCAACAAGCACTTTTATAGGTACATTTTCCATTCTTTTGCATTTATATGTTTCATATCCAACCAAGATGGTCGTCTTTTAAAAGACTCAGAATATAAGAATATGTATTAAATCTTGCGCTCTTACAAATATTATAAGAGCTATATACATAGGATTACAAATATATAAAACAAGGCTACATGGTAGCAAATACCTGCCGAATTTTGAATACATAAAAACAATGCAGAGGTTTGAATATATGAAAACAATGTAAGAGAGTTAAAGTAGGTTTAAGTTTAAAAGAATTGTAAGCATTATCTACATCAGTCGAAGTCACGCTGATAAATCATGATGGTGCACTAACAAGAATCTACATTGGCTGCCATTTGTCATAACCCATGCAAAGGCGTTCCCCAGGTCTAAACTATGCTCTAGAACAACAAACAAAGTAGCCATCAAATACCCATGCCACAGTAAAGGCCTCACCAAGATCTAGCTAACTTCTGAAACAGAAATCAAGCTTCTATCAGTAGTTGATCTTGCTTCAACAGCTAAACGAATTATCTATGTTTTGGCCTTCTGCTTTCTTGGCTTATTAATAAATGAATATTCCATAAACATTGATCTAGAACAGCAAACGAAGTAGCCATCACATACACATGTCACTGTAAAGGCCTCACCAAGATCTAGCTAACTTCTGAAACAGAAATCAAGCATCTATCAGTAATTGATCTTGCTCCAACTGCTAAATGAATCGTCTAGCTAAGCACATAAATGAATTCAGTGTCATAACTGGGGATTCCTTTTCATATTTGATTGCTTGCTACATTTATGGAATGTTCATTTACTAATAAGCCAAGAAAGCAAAAGGCCAAAACATCCCCTTGAGTGAGATTTCAATCTTACACTGACATAACTTCTCTTTTCAAACTTTCAAGTTGTCATTTAACGAAACATAAGATCATATAAGTAACAAGACTAGAGCCTGTGGACAAAAGTCTAGAAACCCAGGATAAAATGAATTAGAACACCACGAGAATGAAAAAGTAAAAGATTATTAATAAGGAGGCACACATGGGATAACGATGTAATTTCCAGCGATATAGTCTACAGTTCAAAATCAAATTGGACAGTCCTAAAACCAAACAAGGATCGCATCTCATGTTATAAGAATGTAACTCCCAACAACATGATCTCAACTATTATGTGTTCAAAAACTGCACATTTGATGTGGCGAAATGAATAGAACAAAGTGGGGGCGCAGGACCAGAGAAGGCATCTGGCCATTGTTGGGCCTAACCTAGCAGACCGGAGCTAGTGGTGCTCGATGAGCCCGGCTCGGGGATCATTCATTAAGGCCAGACCAAAACCAGGGAAGGATATCGACCCATGCACTTCTCATCTCTCGGTCACCAGAACCATTTAAAAACCCCATGGATGGATACAGAGAATGAAACCCAGATCCGCAAAACTAACATGAATAACAGAAGCCATAACAGAAGAAAACGAACAAAATACCTGTTTTTTGTTCCATGATGGCGCTGCTGCGACTCAAACCAGCGCTGAACTCGCTGAGGCAGAAGCCATCGAAACAAATCTCTGAGAAGAAAAACGAGAAAAGGGGCTTTTGTTCATTGTCGGATAAGGATGACTGATGAAAGAAGTAGGAATCTTGCAAAGCCAGAGATTAAAAACTTCTTGGTAGAATGGTGAAACAAACATTTGGAAGAAGCAACATAGCAGTTAAGCCGCATTGAGTACAATAACTTCCACTGGGAAGAGAGATATATTGCAGACCATGCAAGACAACTTAAAATGAGGAAGAACTTTTTTTGAAAAGCTATTGAAGACCTAAGGAAATAAAACTTATGGCAGATCCCCTTATTATATTTACTAAATTAGTGGACAAGCATGAAGCTTCAAACAACATATCTGGAAAATGCTGGCTTGACAGAATGCTGACAGGACTGAGAACCATAACATTCTCCTCGAGGCTCAAAGCAACCTCAACAATGTGCTTCTCACAATGCTCATCTCACTGAACTCCAAAGACTAAGATACCCCACTCACAACGATACTGTAAGAGATATTCTAAGGTAGATTAAAGCAATGGGTTTCATGAACCAAGAGCAGCCTGAGTGCCATGTACACTTGGAAGGCCTTCTAGTTCACACATTTTGATCCTCGTGAGATAAATGACAATTTAGTAATCTAAATTCCTTGTAATTACTTAACCTTGCTAATTTTCATTTTCCCTTTTCTTTTCCACAGTTGTGAATGACAAAGACATAGTACTACTATTTTTAAATAGTAAGTAAATTCAACATAACAGGGGAGAGAAGAAGAACTAATATTTTTTAATACAAAGTAACGACCCAAACGCATTTGATCCATCCATCATTGCAGTTGGTGAAGAACGAAGTCCCTCTTCCTTGTCAACATGCAAATATTCTCCACAAGGGTTTAGCTCAAAGCCCACTCAGCATTACAGAGCGTGGCATTGGGAGTGTAAATGCTATCCACAGTCAGGGGAGGGAGGAGATGAACTGGGAGTGGATGAATTATGGGACTTCTTGGGGAGCCTGTAGATAGATGATTGATTTGGTTTTGGGTTTGATTGAAATGGAGTCACCCAACAATGATCATCGAAGGAAAAAGTGAACATGTTGGTTTGCATATGCAGTTCAAACAGGTGCTTATAGCTCCAATCATTCTGTGTTTGTCCTTCTCTATAACTATATTGAATTGAGGGATACAAACCTCTGTCAGAGGAGAAACACGAACCAATGATATAGAAGGTGCAGGACTGGGTGAAGTGCCGACATCCCCTGCTGTACGAGATATACTGTTGCTTGAAGATACGAGACACAGTTGGAATGAAACCAGAATGTTTGGAGATAACTATGGGCAGAGAAAACAATGGTGACCACTAGACGGTATTGGAGGATGACCAATTATTTCTCAAGACACCACCCTTTATTACATGCCTTCAGCATAATAAATCAAGAAAATCCTATTCATTTCATACAACATTTTGTTAGTATTTTCTGCCAAGGTTAAAATCAATTTTATTGAAATTATAAGAAATTCAATTATTATTGAAATGACAAGGCTTTAGAGCTCTCGTGGCACTAGAGGACATTTACTTTGATCCAGTTATTTCACTCAAGTTTAATCTGAAATGTCCATCTATGACTAATGTCCAAGAGCAAGCTTAATTTTCACACACAGCCAAGGCAGATACAAGAATTGCATTGTTTTCAAAGCCCCCAAACAAGATGGAGCTTTTATTTTCCATATCACAAAGCTCCCAAACAGGATGGAGCTTTTATTTGCCATATCACAAATCCCCCAAACAGGAAGTAGCTTGTATAGGAAAAGATGAACATACTAAAACATGATATCTGTAATTGATGGTTGCAAAAATCACATATTGCAACAACTTGGCAAGGGTCTGAAAAGTTAAAAATGGGAAAAATAATAGTTGTTTTAAATAAAAACCAGCAAAAATTAAAATTGTTTTCATCAATAAGTAATTTTGATCAAAGTTGTCCTACTTGCATAAGTATGAGTAACAAATAAGGATTAAAAAACAACTGCTATTTCAGTGCTCATCAACAAAATATAGCTGGAGGAAACAAATCATGAATAACAATTAAAAAACAACTGCTATTTCAGCGCTCATCAACAAAATAACTGGAGGAGACAAGTGAACAAACAACCAGATATATAAAGGAATTTTGAGGATACCGAAGTTTAATAGCATCTATCTGTGAACACTTGGCCATAAAAATGATTTAGCTAGCTAGATGATGTCTTTAACCATCCCTTGTACCATCACAAACACGGAGCAACATAGGGTCTAAGACTCTGGACCAAGTGATTTTGCCCTTGCCCATTCATGGTAGTAATTGTAAAATGTTCTCAAAACTGTCGTATTGAGAGATTGCATAATTATGTTGTTTTCATTGCACAAAGAGGAGGATATGCACTCTACAGCAAAAGGTTGGGGTACATTTCTGAAAACTAATGTCTAGTGTCCAAAAAACTAAAAAATGATTTAGCTAGCCAGAATATCTCTTTAACTATCCCTTATCCCATCACAAGCACGTAGCAATATAGGGCCTGAGACTCTGGACCAAGTGATTTTGCCCTTGCCAAATCTTGGTAAAATGTTATCAAGACTGTCATATTGAGAGATTGCATTAATTATGTTGCTTTCACTGCACACAAACGAGGAGGTGCACTCTACAGCAAAAGCTAAGGTACATTTCTGAAAACTAATATCTAATGTCAAAAAAATAAAATAAAGAAGGAATCAACCTTCTATTTCTTTTAATTAATTATTATAATGTGAAAAAAAAACTAACAAATATCCATCTTAATCACAAATCTTTTCAGTGGCAAAAGATTTGCACCTGATGTTTTAACTTTTATCAACTTTTATCCCTTTGGTGCCTAACAAATCTGGAGTTAACATGAATCTACACTAGTTTAGTGTAACAAGAATAATTGCCAGAGACTTTGATCCAACCAACAGTTAGATCATTCAAGACTTTTATTATAGCACAAATGTAAAATAGTTCCGTTTCGATAGAAAAAATTGAAAGAAATGCTACTCAAGTCTTTGTAGTCATGAATATGAATCCACACCAAAAGACCAAACCAGGGTCTTTAGTGAAATACTCCCTTTCCAAAGAAAATTTATTTCAACACAAATACATACTAGAATTTCGGATTCGAAAAAGATTGATCGCAACTCAATAGTAAACACAATATCATTGCCACCAAATTTTAGTACTAAATTTCACTTCACTATTGCCTTTGAAAAGAGCAAGTAACAATAATAAGATCACCCACATGTGAAAATAAAACTATCAATAACCTAGACAAATTTGAAATGTTCTTAATTATCAATATGTTCAAAGGAATAACGGATTATTCTTCAGGCATTGCCCAACTCATCGCGCACCAGATCCACAAAACAGCCACAGTGACAAACAGTTGTGCACTTGGACAGCCTTTAAGCAACATACATGCACCATTCAAGACTTAACTGCGAGCCTTTCTATCAAATCAGCTGCTTCCTGCACAATTGTAATGGTCCCAACGTTTTCTTCTTCGACACTGATTTTGAACTCCTCCTCAAGAGCCATTACTATCTCTACCTAAAAGTACAGGATATGATGTAAGCCCAAACCCATAATGAGAAGTTAGCTTGAAAGTCTTAGGTATAATCAACATTACCGTATCAAGAGAGTCGACACCCAGATCAGAAAACTTGGATTCAGGAGTCAAAGGCTTATCGTCTGATAATGCTAACTGACTCTTCACAATATCGCATACTTTGCTAAGAGTCTCCGGCTTGGCCTGTTCTGAAAACAGGTGATCAGAAAGCATACGAGAT
>ML808637.1:185658-200676 GCA_009831015.1 Picea engelmannii | reverse complement strand
GACCTTCACAAGGCTCTTTTGCAAGAACTATGGAAGATTCCAATTACTGCTTGTGATGGGAAAAGAAACTATACCGCACAAACTACTTTCAGAGCACCAGAAGTACATTGGGAAGATTGAAATGATGGAAAAGCAAATCTTTGTTGTCCAAGTGATACTGCCTTGAGTTCGGAGAATCTGGGGACAACCTGCAACCAGCCAAGAAAACATAGGTTGTTAATAGAATAGCATGCATGCAATCTCAAGATAAGTAAGATGGACAAATAATGAAAACATAACAGCAACAGATATCCTGCAACGTAGACAGGAACGAAAAAAAAATCAACTTCTCAGGGATCGAACACGCGCACAGAGCTATTCAACAAAGCACGGTATATGGCAACCTCTGCAGCGAACAAATGACTGGCGTAGCGGCTGTCTCAGGCTTCTCCCACAGTCTCATAGTCTCAGGCTTCTCGGGTTTCCAGGCCATAAGCCAGAACAAATCCGGCCCAGCACAGCACATTCTGGGCATCCGCGGGAGTCGGCACGCATCACAGTCGCCAGAACAAATCCGGCCCAGCACAACACATTCTGGGCATCCGCGAGAGTCGGCCCGCATCACAGTCGGGAGTCGGCATGCATCACGTCCTGCAAGGATACTGACAAGGGTTCTGCTCTGCAGTGCATCGACTGCAGTGACATGTAGCAGACCTTACTTACAAGTAATGAGATGAGACTCCGCATTTATGAATCGCCCTCAGCTCGGCAATAAGAGGTGCGTTTGAATAGCCAATAAGATTTTTCCAAAAGCATATTTTAAATCATTGAAATAAATAAAAAAATTAATTGTTAAAGTGTAACATTAGAAAACCGTATAAATTTTTGGTCAATAGGTGGATTAATGGATATTCAATGGTGAACTCATCACTATATACCATACCTATCGGCAGGTATAATAAGTGAGTGTTTATTTAATGTATAAAAAAACAAATATTTTTAAAATTATAAAGAATATTGTAGGGTCTTGGTTTTGACATGTTTTGGCAAAGTCTATTTTATCTTACCAATTACTTTTCCATTTGCCACCTTAATACTTTATAATGATATGTTTTTTACATTTTGTCTCTAAAATGCATTATTGTTTCAAGGTAATTGTTTAAGTCTAAGTATTTTATTTTTCCTTATTTAATGAATGAAATATGTTAATTAATTTAAGCTGATGATATTACTGGAACATTTTTGTAGTCTGGTGAACAAGTTATGTAGTCGCTTCGATGGTTGAGATATTTTTCACTCATTCCAGTCAATTCGAAGACGGGTTCTGGAAGGAATTCAGTACATATGGACATCCACCTTCCTAATTGGCCAATGCTCCAACAATTAAGGCATTATTGCTAGTTAAAGATCCATTCTATTCCTATAGCCCATGAGATTGTAACAATTTCATGCCTTCAGTCATGAAATCGTAACTAATTTACTAATACGATATTTGTTGGTTCAATTAGTTTGTCTGAAGCAAAAAATGCAATGTATGGACTATATTTAATGGATTACACATGATTGTAAGTTCAGAGGCTGTTAGTCTTCATTTTAAATCTTATTGTATAAATATCAGAAGCAATTGTGCTTCGATAGACATGATAGAGGACATGATTTAATAGAATGATATAGTATATGAGCATGCATATTGTACTTTGTTCAATTATCTATGTACTATGTTACCTTTTGAATATAACCACTAGTTGGTGTGCCATTAATTCATGAGTTGTTGAGTTTGTAAGTGTTACTGGGCATACTTCTGAGAGAAGATAGGGCCTTCTTCGTCTCAGAAGTATTCCCCAATCTGTTGTTTATTTATTTGTTTTAGCCATAGTTTCATTATTTGTGTTAATTCGTTAAGCTTAGTTTTTGTAGACAATTGATTGGAATTTTGTAGTAATCTTATTTAATTCTTGTTGCAATTTCATTTGATGTTATAGCTCAACTATTGTGTGTGAATAGGAAGCTCCATGTTTGATTGTTGATAGTCTAAGTGGGTGATTCTTTGGGTAAGAATTGTCTAGAGTTGCATATCGTTGCAACATATGATTGCCACACTTCTATGATTAACAAGTTGCTCATGAATCATCTTGATCACATACATTAGTGTTCTTGATTTCGTTGCTTTCACTTCAGTTAATAGTTGTTAATCTAACTAACAGAGTGGATCCAATAGAGTATTGTTCGATATAAAACCTATATCCAACCAACAATGCAACCTTAGAATGTCCACTATCAGATGAACAAATAGATTTATAGTTTACTGTAATTGCGTGTCTTTCAGATTGTTCTGCATATAGTTTGGTTGGTGCTTCATAAGCATACAAACCCGAATTGACAATTAATGAACCGAATTACTATCATATAATTCACCCAACAAATATATAAATAAATGGATATTTATTTCATATTTATATATTTAACATTATATGGAGTGGTAGGTGTAGGGAGGGTTATTATTGATTCCCGAGGGAAAACTAAAACGTTCTTTTAGCTAGGGTCTAGGTGTCGATTCAAATAATAAATCAAATCCATATGCATTGTGGCAAGGACTCAATATTGCCAAAGACATAGGTGTGTGTTTGATCAAGGTGATCGGAGATTCTGAGATGATTATCAATCATATGGTTAAAAAGAATTTTCTCGAAGATAACATGCTCGCCTCAACCCTAGACCGAGGTAGAAAAATGGAGGGCTTCTTCTCTAATATACAATACTACCATGTCCTTCGAGATTACAAAAAAGAAGTTGATAGGTGGGCAAAATCTAGAGAAATCCAAAGGGGAGGGGGCTTATGTTTAATGGTGTATCATCCCACCAAACAATCCCTTAATTAATGACTTGTACATTGACACATTTAATAGTGGTATGTCATCATGTGGTGAGTACCAATGTACCCATCAAAATTCATATGGCATGTAATCCCATTCATTCCTTCCAACATTTAAACTTAATTACAAAGTGGTAGGACTTATATGCTCGCATGCTCCCAAATCTATTCCTGCATTGTTTTTTCTCTACTATCCATTACTTCCTAGGGTCATTGTGGGATAATGGCATTAAGGTTGGATAAACCTCGGGGGCTTCTTATAATTTTTTTTTATCTAAGTTATCTTTTATTCTGCTCTATTTTTGTTCTTTGGTTTTTAAAAGGATGACAAGGACCTATTAGGTGAACCACCTCCTTGGTGGAGCACCAATTTATCTCAGGTTGTTTTTGAGCATGGAAGCTACATAAAAGATCAGTTTTTGGACTCTGGGGTCACCCATTCATTGAATTTGATCATTAATAAATGTTTTCTATTTAACATATAGACACAAAGAATTTTCTAGGGATCTGATGATCTAGGCGTATACTAGTGTCCACCCACCTATTTCGCTAATTTAGAATGGTTCCACATCCTGGAAGTTTTTCTATAGTTTTTCAGGTCCCAAACTTTTGGGGTCATTTTGAGGCCCTAAACGACATTGTTTTGGCTCAACAATGCCTATCATGTGGTTGAAGGTAGATGCTAAGCTAAATGGAGTCTGTACTCCTCGACTAGAACTTTCCAACGAGGTACCGAGCACCCCAAATGTAGATCGCATGAAAAATTTGTGCCCCTAGGAAGTTAACGTATCAACTAACCACATCGGGGCCCACAAACCTTTTCTTGTTTTATCTTCTGGGGTTAGGGTTTTGGATGTTTAGGGTTTTCTCATTGATGCTTTGTGTTAAAAGGATTTTTCAGCCTCTTTGTAATCAACGTCTTATGAATGAGCATAGTAGTCACATCTCTATCTTCAGAGATGAGATACCACCATTCTAGCTAGCTTGTGTGCTTTGCATTTAGTCTTTTGTATTTCAAATAGTCATTAATAGAATATGAGTTTATCTGTATTAATGTGTTTCTTGCAATATCTCTGTGTATTTCCTTGTTATATATTTTATTTCATGCCATTCACAATATAATCAAGATCAGTGGTATCATATATGTTTGCTCCTTTTCACTTCCTAGTGCATGTCCCCGACAAGGTCAAGGTATAGAGTGTTTAGTCTCGAGCTAGTTTCTCTTGAGGACAACCACTCTCGCCAACCCAAGTGACCTCCCATGGAAGAAGAAAACAGAGAAGACGGATCAAAAGATCCTATCAAATTGTTGCTCGAGGAAGCCCTTGTGCAACAAAGGAATGAGATGATGGATAATTTCACCCAGATCCTTGACGACTGCCAACAACGATGGTGACACCTTCAACCAGTAGTCACTTCAGAGGTGTGACACCCTTCAAGGTACAAGTTAACTTTGATGTTGCTTTATTTGAAGGCCAGATAGACGCCGACGCTTTGGAAAAATGGTTAAGTCCGCTAGAGGGTTATTTCTCTGTCCAAAAATTTTCCAACAGTGGAAAAATCACCTTCATGCTCCTTAAATCTCTTCCCCATGTCAGATATTGGTGGGAAACTTACTGTGAGCAACATGTCGGAGATGAGGCTGCAATTTTTGGGCCATAATCCACTTAGGCGACTTTTTTTGTTTCCCTCGAGGAGCAATACTACCCTATTGGAAACTATGATGACCAGTACACGAGATGGACAACTTTGAGTTAAGAGAGAGACCAAACGGTGTTGGAGTACACCAACATCTTCCATACCTTGCGCACAAAGTTGGGTATTAAATAATTCGAGTGGAACTTGATCCTAAAGTACCGTAGTGACCTACATAGGTACATCCAAACAGAAATGGAGTTCCTGAACATCTCCTCACTGGGAGTCGCTTACCGATGTCAAGATCGAGAAAAAGTTAAAGAAAAAGAATAAGTGGGATTTTAGCTCTGCAAACCTATCACAGCAGAAGCACGGTAAAGATGGCCCTAAGTTCCAAAGAAATTGACAGAGCAATGAAGGTTAGCCCCAAGACAATCAATCCAAGCCACTGACAAAGAAGGGTAACAAGAAGTCGAAGAAGGACACTGGTAAGTGGTGTGAGTTCCACAAAATCCCTTGGCACAACATTTGATGAATATCGCTCTGAACAATCATTGTTGACTTAGAAGAAAGCTGCAGAGTCGAATCTAGACTCAGAATCGGATTTGAAACTAAATAAGGGAAAACAAATCATTAACCCAAAACCCCAAGTCATCGTCACTACCACAAAAGTCCAGCCGGAGGAACCAGAGGATATTGAAGAAGGGGAGTGCCTCTTCCACTCACATATGTGGGTGAAGGGGAACCCCCTCCATTTCATTGTTGACAGTAGTAGCTAGAAGAACCTAATCTCAACAAAGTTAGTCATTAGGTTGAACCTAAAAACAATGTCACATCCTCATCCATACACCATCGATTGGATCAACTAGGTATGAGACACTTGTGTCAGCCAACAATGTCGGATGCACTACGACATCAAACACTTAAAATATGAGGTATTTTGTGATGTTTCCCCCCTTTAATTTTGTGATATTCTTTCAGGATAACCATATATGTGGAAGCATCATGATGTTTATGAATCTAGGTCCCGTAGTGTCATTATTACTTTGGGAGGTCAACTCTACAATGTACTAGAGGCAATCCCAACTATTGCGGTCTCTTTGATCTTTGTGAAGCAATGCCAAAAGGTGGTCTCTTAGAGGTCTAGGATATTTATCTTATTTATGGTCCGATCGGAAGGTGAATGAAAGGTCATTGCAACAACCAAAATATCTACACGAGATCTCTATATGCAATAGTAACAGGTGGAAAAGATAGTAGAAGAGCACAAAGGCATCTTTGCCTGACCTAATGGGGTGCCTTTGCACTATTAGGTAAAGCACTCAATTGATTTGAAACCAAGTGCTCCTCTATCTAACAACCTTGTATATGAGTGTTCTATTATGGAGAATGAAGAAATCAAACACTAGATCCAAGAACTAATTCTGAAGGGCCACATCAGACCAATATCCTCACCTTGTGGAAGCTCGATTGTTCTGGTACAGAAGAAGGATGGGACTTGGAAACTTTGTATTGACTACAAATCCCTAAACAATATCACAGTAAAATCTCGGTAACCAATCCCTCGGATTGATGATCTTCTCGATCAACTCAAGGGAGCCAAATTTTTCAGTAAGATTGATCTGAAGTCACGCTACCACTAGGTGTTGATTGAGAAAACATATGTATGGTAGACAACCCTCAAGTATAAGGAAGGTCTCTTTGAGTGGTTGGTCATGCCTTTCAGCTCTACTGATGCCCCGACCACATTCATGTAGATGATGGATGATATATTGTGGCCATTCAAAAACTTCTTATGGTCGTATATTTGGATGACATCCTCATCTTTAGCAAAGCCTGAGAGGAACATTTAAATCACATTCAACGGGTCCTGGGCACCCTGCGACAACACAAGTTAAATGCCAATTTGGAGAAATGTTCCTTCGGCATGCAGAAAATCCAATATCTAGGATACATCATGGATGAGTAGGGTGTGCATGTGGATCTGGCCAATATCCAAGTCATCCGTGATTGGTCAACCTTGAAGAAACTAACCGCGCTCCAAATCTTCTTAGCCCTCACCAACTTCTACTATAGGTTTTTGTTGGAGTTCTCTCATATCACTTGGTCTCTAAGCCAGGTGATCAAGGGTGGATTGAAGGCCAAGTTTTTTTGGGTCGCATCCCAATAGATAACATTTGAGGATTTGAAATTCCACCTCTACTCAACACCAATCCTTATTTTTCCAGATCTGCAAGAACCATTTGAGATTGAGAAAAATTCTTCAAGTTATGATATCAGTGCAGTCCTCACTCAACATGGGAATCTGATGGCCTATCATAGTGAAACACTATCTGATGATGTTGACAGACACCCCACCTACGAAAAATAAATGTACTCCATTGTGCAGGTGTGTCAACAATGGAAGCATTACATTCTAGGGAAGGAAACGATCATCCACATTGATCACATGCCTCTACAATTCATGCAGACACAAGGAAAGTTGCAGAATGACCTCCATCAGAAGTGGTCCTTGTACTTGCAACAATTCCACTTGAACATTAAGTACAAGAAGGGTAGAAACAACCATGTTAAAGACTACTTCAGTCGTCCCTCGATTCTGGCACTAACCATAGTTCTTAACTCCTGTTAGTCCTTAACCTTGTTTTTGATTGATTGGGTGTCCTTAGTACATGTCCTACCCTTTTTCCATGATTTTTTATTAAACTTTGTTTTTCCCTTCTCAACTTGAAATCTTATTTTAAATATTTTTATGCACTTTTTAAATGATTTTGAAGTTTTTAAAGATTAGGATATGATATGAAATCTTTCTATCACATCACTTGTCTTTTCCTCATTTGAATTTTCAAATTTTGTCAAAGTGGAAAGGGCGCTGCAAGAATAGTGCTATTCTTGCAGTGCCAGGAATAATCATTGTTCTACATGCGCCACCCTACCCAGATCGTGTTCTAACGTTCAAATCACTATTAGAGGATATGCACATCTCTATATGATCTATTTTAGGATTGTTATTCTTATGATGATAGCTAAATCCATAGGATCGATCTGTACTCACCACCTCAACATCAAATCAACACGCCCGATTATCATTCCATATGAATGAAATCATTATCTGCTTATTTTAGTACGTCTGTGATTCTACGCATGCTTTGCAGGTAAAGAGATAACTCTTATTTTTCAACAGCCCTCGAAAGTTGGAGATCAAACCCTCAATATTCTCATAAATTGTCTACAACATTGTATCAGTGTTATGGCGGCCAAAAAGAGTCGTCAGATAACCATATTGGAACCCGAAGGGACAGAATTGCTAGAAGCATTTCCTCATATGGTGCAGAAGTTCAAGGATGATGGTTGGTTCGACTTCTTCTCAACATTCCAGGGTCATGACGAGCAGATCTCTATGATATTTGCTCACAATTTTGATGGTTTTGAATCCGTAGTTGGTAAACTTCTGATGCACGTGACAGAGAATTCCACAGTTAAAGTTTACAGGTTACCAGTATATGGGGAAAGATGGTGGAAGAAAGAAAATGTAGTTATGGAGTTTGTAAATCAATTTTTAATTCCAGAAAATCAAAACCCCAACTGGATCCAGGGTATCCCACACAGCTGGGTGAGGAAAGAATGGCACACTTCCCTGTTGATTATCCACAGGTACATTACATGTGAAGGAAGATTTTCTCTGGTCCATCTCTATCATATTAGACTATTGATCCATGTAAATGGTGATTACCCTCTTAACCTACCCTATTTCTTATTAAAACATTTATCCAAGATGTCTAAGAGGATCCAGTCACATCCTGCCACAACAAAAAACAATGTTTTTCATCAGGGGTTGATCAGAATGTTGGTAGTCTTTTCCTTAAATGAAGTTAAGAGGTCTTGGGACTGGTTAATCCAGTCATTAAAACCTAATCTATAGGCAACTAATTCTAAAACTGTCAAGGAGAAGAAACCTATAAAAGAGAAACATACCTTTCAATCCACTGAGGTTTTGATGAAATAAAATTCCCCTACAACTAGGGTAACTTGTGCTGGAAAGAGAAAATTACAAACCCAACAAGCTATTGTTGATTTTCCTATGGGTAAAATTAATGAGAAAGGCACTACCAGTTGAGGTAAGAAACTTAAAATGGATGAAGAGGTTGACATCCATCTTAATCCAAATATAAAAAGGGAATTGGATAAACATGAAGATTACATCACAATTCCAGTTCAAACTCCATCCAAACAGAAGCAACAACCTATAGCCAAGAACACTATGAAGGGTAAGAAACAGAGTAAGAAGAAAACACCTATACCTAAATATCCTAGAAGAAATTCTGCCAGAGCTGCTAATAATTTAGACTGAATTCAAAAGCCATGTTTCATCCTTCCATCAAGAAGGAGAACCTCATAATCATAGAAGACAATTCAGAAGACTCCAAGAAAGAGATCAAAAAATAGGTCGTGGCATCTTCTTTACATAAAACAGAGAAAGAATATGAGGAACAAAAGAAAGGACCAGAAAAGGGAAAGCAGATTGCACAGTACTCTAGAAGACCTGTGACCAGGGCAACTACAAAGTCAACTTCAATATCTAAATCTACATTTAAATGCATAGATGTAGTTAATGATGAGAGAAATGGTCTTTTTCCAGAACTAGATCAACTGCAAGATCTTCCAGAAACCAAAGACTCAGAAAACACAGATGAAGAAGACCTCAGTACTGAGCTATCTTCAAAATATGTAATTAAACTAAGGAACCCCCAAGCTTCAATAGATTTGAACTTACCTGCCCCAGTAGAGGAATATCCATAATTCAAGGTGGAAGCAAGGAAAGAAAAAGATAGAGTAAAGGAGCTTCATAGTATGATTAAGCAATTGAAGAAATAAAAATCTTTTGTTGAGCGATGGAATGCTAAACAACAAGAAAAGATATAAGATTTCAAAAAGAAGAGGAAAGAGCAGAAGGCATTACTAAAGGAGGTAAGAGAATCCAATATTAGATTGTATTGGCATAATGTTGTGCTAACAACTAAGCTCAAACAAAGAGACACCAGGGCTTTTGCAGTCATCATACCATGATAATTCAAGGAAATTCTGCCTCAGTTTTGATTGTTCAATGCTATTACTCAGAAAGTAAAGATGAGCAGTTTGGTTCTTAGTGTTGGATTCAAATGGAAATTTTTGATATCTCAGATGAATCAACCCTACAAGATAGTATTCCTCTTTCTGTGGGATTTGCCAATTTTATAAAATTGTTTCCTAATCTATATTCGAATTGGCTCTTGAGCCCACTACAATATAGGAATTATAAGTGCTTGTATGAGCTTTATTCTCCTAGGAAATAGTCATTGAAATAATCCTATTGTAAAACTGTAAATTAAAAAATAGGATCTACGGGAGTACTCCGTGTGATTTAAAAAGACACTCGAAAGATTGTATGTGGATTGATTAGTTGGGCATTCAAGGAAATTTTTTGTAAAAAAGTCCACTGTAAGACAAGACTATATTTCATATTGGTACTAAATGGCAAAGCCATGTTGATGGTCAGATCTTCTTTCATATATTTGTCTGTTTATTTTCTTGCTTGAATACATTTATTCTGTTGCAATGCATATGATTTCTTGATTGTGGGTGACACAATGTACATTTTATTGTTTTTGTTCATAATTAAGATTGTTTTCAAGTACATGTTCTTGTTTCTTAATGATATTTTGAAATAAGAAATCCATGTGTGAGTTGACAAACTAGATACTCACATACCTTTATGTATTTACCTTATCATCTGATCTATTAAAGTGACTACCATTTACTAAACCAGTGGGATGTTTACTTTCTTTTATATTGAGTTATATGTTTATTTGAATCCTTGAACCAACTTTCAACCATTTTCTAAAAACCTATTTAGAAAACCCTTAATAAATACCATTGCAATAACATGATGATGCCCTAGGTTGCCCTCTCATAGTCAAGTGTAACTTTAGGGACTAACATCTTTTGGCGTCATTGTCGGGGACGAAGGAACGAAGATATTTTCCCTATGAGAATGACAAGATTAAATCTAAATCTTGATGGTGGACAAGAATTTGGACAATTACATGAGACTGTGTATTTTTCACCCAACGACTTCTCTGTAGTAATTTTGGCTCCTAAAAGAGAAGTCAAAGGACTAAAAACTCCTCCAACTTCCTCATCCTCTACAAAGAAACAAGTGACCATAAAAAAACCCAGATCCTAAGCCTGTTGCAGCAGTGTCAGATCTTGAAAAGTTATTGAGAAAATCTAGAAACACTCGTGGACAATCATCTCTTTCAAAAGAAATTTTTTTTTCTACAAGTACTCAAGGATAGTCTTATGAAACTGTCAACATCTTTCCAATTGAAGAAGTTATTCCTGAGAGTGAAACAAAGCCTATTGTTGAACCTTCAGCTGTTTCTTTCCCTTCAAATATCTCATAATTGAATTTAGATCAATAGAAATTGTTTGTTGAGCTCATTGAAGAAGAAAAAACAAATACCTTATCTATAGCCAAAGCTTTGAAAGACTTTCCCAAAGATATTAAAAGTGAACTAGATACACTCTCATCATCACCTCAATCCATTTCTTCTGAAGAGAATAAACCACATTATTATTCCTTTGAAAATCCTATGTTTCTAGAACCTTCAACCTACTCTGGTTCAGATAAGAAACCTCTGATTTATTTAGTTGAATATCAAAAACTTATATAAGCCCAATTAAGTTGCTCCACCCAAGGAACTGTTTCTCTTTCTACATCACCAGTTCTGCTCAGTCCTACAGTTCAAACACTCATTGTGATAAATATGGCTATGAATAGGATGGATGCAATTGTTTCATCCATATATGCACCTTTGAATTTACCACAAGTTCAGCATGCCTTCCCACCTAATGATTATATGAAGTATTTTCCAAGATTCAATGGAGAGGGTGAAGTTATTGATGAAAAACACTTAAACTCTTTCTACAATTTTGCAGATAATTTTAATGTGAAGCATGCAGATGTTTGGATGAGACTTTTCGTGCAGAGTTTAGATGGAGAGGCAAGGAAATGGTTTAGAATCCAACCTCCCAATTCAATTGTTGATATTGATGCACTGGATGATACATTTTTAAGACACTAGGGAGATAAGAAAGACTACTTGTATTACATCACTGAGTTTGGTGCTTTGAAAAGAAAACAAGGAGAATCTATATCTGATTTTACCAAAAGATTTAATAAAATGTATAGTAAAATTCCAAATGAAATCAAAACCACAGAAACATCAGCCAAAATTACTTTTGTCAATGCATTTGATGTTGAGTTTTCTCTATTGTTGAGAGAAAGAAGATCTGCTACTCTGAGTCTGATGCAGGAAGCAACCATTGAAGTAGAATCTAACATACTAGCAGCAGAGAAATTGAAGTCTAGGGGTGATACAGACAAGAAAAAACAGAGAGAAGAACTCCCTTCTTCTTCTCATACAACATCTGATTCTAGGATGGATGAAATGGCCAAAATGTTGAAAACCTTGACATCTAAAATGGCCAGGATGAAGATGGAAACAAAACAGCCTAGCAGACCTACACAGGAAGGTGGATACAAAAATCCTAACCACTTTAGGATGCCTAACAATGTCCCTCAAATTTTGCCCAGAGAAAGGAGAAATCAAAAAGATCAGAAAGTTTTGCCTCCTTTTCAAAATAATGTAGTAGAGGAAGTTGAAGAAATTGATGACACTGAAGATGATCCTACAATTAATTTAAATGATACACAATTACCTCCCACTCATTTGACACAACAATATTATGAAGATGCTCTTATAGTAAATCAGTTTGAGGAAGAGGATGGTGAAGAAATTATCCAGAAAGAACCTAAAAGAAAAAAATATGATCTTAGGTCCAGATCAAATACACCAAAGGTGGATATACCTGTTCCAACTAAAAACACTAATGCTTCAGTCAAATCATGGGTCAGTAAATAAAGTTCAGGGGTTAAAACTGATCAGCAACCAAATCAACCTGTCAAGGTTAGTGCTACAGAGGTGAAGGAAACTGAGAAGCCCATTTCTTCTTTCAGTTTGGAAAACGAAATTAATAAAATTAAAATTCCCACACCTTTTGTAGAATTGATGAAAACTGATCCTTTTAGAAAATATGTTTTCAAATCATTGCAGCCTCCTGCTCATGTTACTTTTTCAGATACTATAAATCTTGAAGATGAAAACCCTACCATTACCATTGGACCTCATATTGAAGACAAGTCCGATGCTTCTCCTCCCTTCTACATATCTCTGAACATTCTTGAAAAAATATTACATAACTGTTTAATGGATTCAAGAGCTTCACACAATGTCATGCCAAAAGTGGTAATGGATGAATTAGGTTTAGACATCACTAAGCCTTATCTAGACCTATATTCATTTGACTCCAAGAAATTTAAATGTCTGGGAGTCATTAAAGATATGGTTGTTACTTTATCTCAGTTACCTATGAAGAGTGTGGTGTTGGATGTAATTGTGGCTGACATACCTCCTAAATTTGGGATGCTTCTGTCAATATCATGGGCTAAAAAATTATGTGGAACACTACAAATGGATCTCAGTTATGCTACCATACTTGTGTTTGGTGGAGAACATCGAGGACTGTACATGGAAGTGAGGTTATCTTACTTGGTAAGTGATCATGAAAATCCTGGTAATCATCCCATATATGTTGTAGAAGATGAACTTGGTTCTTCTTATTTTCACATTGATGACCAGATAGCTAAAATAGAAATAAGAAAAATCATACCTACAGTTGAAGAAAATGCAAAAAACCTAGTCTGAAAAATGTTCTTTGATGGGGCTTGTTCCAAAGAAGGCTCCGGGGCTCGGATTATTTTTATATCTCCTACCAAATAATTTATTCCTCTGTTATACAAACTAGAATTTGATACAACCAACAACATCAGTGAATATGAAGCTCTGCTGCTAGGATTAAAAGCTGCTAAAAATATGGGCATAGATAAAATTTATATTTTTGGAGATTCAGAGCTTATCATACATTAGATCAAAAGCAGTTATCGAACCAAACAACAGAGGTTAAATCAATATAGAAATGAAGTGTGGGACTTTGTTGATAATTTGATTTTGGCCTTCAATATCACTTTTATACACAGAAATTTAAATCAATAGGAAGATTCTTTAGCACTTGCAGCTAGTAATTTCAGAACTCCCATTTTTCCGAATTTAAGGTTTGCGATTGAGGTAAGACACGGACCTTCAATACCAGATAACATAAAAAACTGTCAATTTTTTAAAGACGATTAGGAAATTCAAAGGTTTTTGGAGACCATTGATGAGTTTTCTAATATCTCAATAGATCACGATAATGAAAATGATGATGTGGAAGTTCATGCTGCACATGTCCTTCAAGACAGTATTACTGGTCATAAAATCATTGAGTTGAAAACAAATCATATGCCAAAGGAACTGGTTCCACTTGAGAGATTATTTGACCATAATAATGTTTCAAGAAAATTTGTTATTCAAACAGAGGAGGCTGAAGTGGTTGACTATGATATCAGACCAGATTCAAATCCCAGTATGGTGAAATTATCCAGAAAATCGTCAGAAAAACAGAGAGACAGGTATGTCAACTTGATGAAACAGTTTTCAAATGTTTTTACCTGGTCTTATGAAGACCTTAAGGTTTTTGATATAGAGATTATGCAACACAAGATTCCTTTAAAGCCTGGATCCAAACCTTTTAAGCATAAATCTAGACAATTCAATCCATTGTTGCTACCTATAATTGAAAAACAACTGAAAAGGTTGTTGGATACTAAAATTATAGTACCACTGAGATACTCAGAGTGGGTAGCTAATTTAGTACCTGCCAGGAAAAAGAATGGAGAGATAAGGCTTTGTGTAGACTTAAAAAATCTGAACATATGTTCTCTAAAGGACAATTATCCATTACCTAAAATGGATCATATTCTACAAAGAGTAGTAGGGGCAAAGAGAATCTCTATGATTGATGGCTACTTAGGGTATAATCAGATATCAGTGATGGAGGAAGATAAGAACAAGACAACTTTTACCACTCCCCGGGGCACTTTCATGTCTGAAAAGATGCCTTTTGGATTAATGAATGCATGAGCAACATTTCAGAGAGCTATGGATATTACATTTGTTGGTCAGAAAGACAGATTTATGGTTATTTATCTTGATGATATTACTGTGTTCTCAACTTCTAATGATGAACACTTGCAACACTTGAAGCAGACATTTGAAAAATGCAGAAGATATGGTATATCATTAAACCCTAAAAAATATCATTTTGCCATGGAAGAAGGAAAACTTTTAGGACATGTTGTTTCACCAGAAGGAATCAAGATATATGTTGCAAGAGTAAAGGCCATTCAATAGATAGACATTCTAAGAAATAAGAAGTCTATCCAATCTTTCATAGGTAAAATCAATTTCTTAAGAAGATTTATACCAAATTTTGTAGAAATCGTCAAGTATATCACTGATATGTTGAAGAAGGATGCAGAAATAAAATGGATA
>ML808637.1:170673-185608 GCA_009831015.1 Picea engelmannii | reverse complement strand
ACAGAGTCAAATTGCAAAGCAATTGGATTATATCATTTCTCCAGCAAATCACATAATTCATCATTTCATATTGAGGAAATTGGCTCACAGGTAAGTAGCAAATATTTTTCCTCACCATGGTACAAAGATGTTATCTTTTTTCTACTAAATCTTCAGTCTCCTCCTGATTTAGATAAATTCAAGTTCAGATCACTTAAATTGAAATCAGTGAAATATTGCATTATTGATCAAATATTGTTTTGGAAAGATCCTAATGGAATTCTGTTAAGGCTTGTTGATGAAGAGGAAGCAAAACAATTTTTCTGTGATTTACACCAGGGTGTTTGTGGGGGACATCACCATTGGAAAGCCATTGCTTTCAAAATTTTAAGAGCATGCTACTATTGGCCTATATTGTTTTTTGACATATTTACTTAGGTGAGGGCATGTGAACCATGTGAAAATTTTGCAGGAAAATAGAAAATTATGTCAAAAGAGCAGGCTACCTTTAAAACCCGTCATATCTCATGGACCTTTTCAACAGTGGGGCCTAGACTTCATTGGAGAAATTCATCCTCCCTCTTATGGACAACATAAATGGATACTCACAGACACATATTACTTTACCAAGTGGATTGAAGCAATCCCAACCCGAAATGCAATAGACAAGGTAATCATGGATTTTCTTGAAGGGCATATTTTTTCTAGATTTGGTTGTCCTAAGAAGCTGGTTACTGACAATGCTCAAGCTTTCAAATCAAATTCAATAATTGATTTTTGCAATAAATATAACATCAAATTGGTCCATTCCACTCCTTACTATCCCCAAGGCAATGGGTTAGCAAAATCATCCAATAAAAGCCTCATAAGGATTATCAAAATATTACTTATAGAAAACAAAAGGTCATGGGATTCCAACTTAAAATTTGCCCTATGGGCTGATCGAATCAGTAATAAGAAATCTATTGGAAATTCCCCTTTCCAAATGGTGTACGGAACAAAGGTTGTCTTTCCAACTCAATTGGGTTTACCTATTCTTAAATTTTTACAAGAGGATTTAGAAGAACCCAATGACATTCAAATGAGAGTTTTCCAAATGATAGAGGTTCAACATACTAGAAAAAAGATGGATCAGAAAGCTGTTATTCATCAAAGCAGAGTCAAAGCAACTTTTGATAAAAAGACAAAGAAGGATATTTTCCAAGAGGGAGACCTTGTATTGAGATGGGATGCTAGAAGAGAGGACAAAGCTAAACATGGTAAGTTTGACAACTTATGGTATGGTCCTTTCAAAGTAGTCAGGGTCATGAACAACAATACCTTCCTCTTACATAATTTGGATGAAAGTGAGATTTTAGGAGGCCCAATAAATGAGAGATTCCTGAAACATTATTTCCTTTAAAATCAGTCAAAGAGTTCAGTTTGTACATTAGGATTTACTTTTTAAGCTCAAATAAAGACTCCATATACCCAATGAAATTGTTTCTTTACAATTTTATGGTTTTGAATAAAGGATGACAGAATAGGGAAATAAAGTGAACCAGAAGGATAGGAAGGCATTGGTCAACAATTCTTAAAGCTTCATCATGAAACTTTATCCCAAGAAGGAGCCAGTGTTAGTCCTTAACCTTGTTTTTGATTGATTGGGTGTCCTTAGTCCCTATCCTCCCCTTTTTCCATGATTTTTTATTAAACTCTGTTTTTCCCTTCTTAGCTTGAAAGCTTATTTTAAATCTTTTTATGTACTTTTTAAATGATTTTGAAGTTTTTGAATATTAGGATATGATATGAAATATTTCTATCACATCACTTGTCTTTTCCTCATTTGAATTTTCAAATTTTGTCAGAGTGGAAAGGGCGCTGCAAGAATAGCGGTATTTTTGCAGTGCTAGGAATAATCATTGTTCTGCATGCACCAACCTACTCAGATCGTGTTCTAACGTTCAAAATCATTATTGGAGGATCTGAACATCTCTATATGATCTATTTCAAGATTTTTATTCTTATGATGCAAGCTAGATCCGGAGGATTGATCTGTACTCACCACCTCAACATCAAATCAACATGCCCGATTATCATTCCATATGAATGAAATCATTATCTACTTATTTTAGTATGTATGTCATTCTACACATGCTTTGGAGGTAAAGAGATAACTCTTAGTTTTCAACAGCCCTCGAAAGTTGGAGATCAAACCCTCGATATTCTCAGAAATTGTTTGCAACATTGTATCAGTGTTATGGCACCCAAAAAGAGTGGTCAAATAACCAGATTGGAACCTGAAGGGACAGAATTGCTAGAAGCATTTCCTCAGATGGCGCATAAGTTCAAGGATGCAGGTTGGTTCGAATTCTTCTCGACATTCTAGGGTCATGACGAGCAGATCTCTATGATATTTGCTCATAATTTTGATGGTTTTGAATATGTAGTTGGTAAACTTCTGATGCATGTGATAGAGAATTCCATAGCTAAAGCTTGCAGGTTACTAGTATATGGGGAAAGATGGTGGAAGAAATAAAATGTAGTTATGGAGTTTGTAAATCAATTTTTAATTCCAGAAAAGCAAAACCCCAACTGGAGCCAGGGTATCCCACACAGTTGGGTGAGGAAAGAATGACACACTGCCCTGTTGATTATCCATAGGTACATTACATGTGAAGATAGATTTTATTTGGTCCATCTCTATCATATTAGACTGTTGATCCATGTAAATGGTGATTACCCTCTTAACCTACCCTATTTATTATTAAAAATTTTATTCAAGATGTCTAAGAGGATCCAGTCACATCCTGCCACAACAAAAAATAGTCTTTTTCATCAGGGGTTGATCAGAACGTTGGTATCCATTTCCTTAAATGAAGTTTAGAGGTCTTGGGACTAGTTAATCCAGTCATTAAAACCTAATCTACAGTCAACTAAGTCTAAAACTATCAAGGAGAAGAAACCTGTAAAAGAGAAAGAGACCTCTCAAGCCACTGAGGTTTTGATGAAAGAAAATTCCCCTGCAGCCAGGGTAACTTGCGCTGGCAAGAGAAAATTACAAACCTAGCAAGCTATTGGTGATTTTCCCATGGGTAAAATTAATGAGAAAGGCACTACCAGTCGAGGTAAGAAACTTAAAATGGATGAAGAGGCTGACATCCATCTTGATCCAGCTATAAAAAGGGAATTTGATGAACATGAAGATTACATCACAAGTCCAATTCAAAATCCATCCAAACAGAAGCAACAACCTACATGAAATAAGACTACGAAGGGTAAGAAACAGAGTAAGAAGAAAACACCTGTACCTAAATATCCTAGAAGAAATTCTACCAGAGCTGCTAAAAAAATAAGACTGAATTCAAAATCCATGTTTCATCCTTCCATCAAGAAGGAGAACCTCATAATCATAGAATACAATTAAGAAGAATCCAAGAAAGAGATCAAAAAATAGGTTGTGGCATCTTCTTTACGTAAAACATAGAAAGAATCCGAGGAACAGAAGAAAAGACCAGAAAAGGGAAAGTAGATTGCACAGTACTTCAGAAGACCTGTGACCAGGGAAACTACAAAGTCAAATTAAGTATTTGAATCTACATTTAAATGCATAGATGCAGTTAATGATGAGAGAAATGATCTTTTTCTAGAACTAGATCAACTGCAAGATCTTCCAGAAACCAAAGACTCAGAAAGCATAGATGAAGAAGACCTCAGTACTGGGATATCTTCAAAATATGTAATTAAACTAAGGAAACCCCAAACTTCAATAGATTTGAACTTACCTGCCCCAATAGAGGAATATCCAGAATTCAAGGTGGAAGCAAGGAAAGAAAAAGACAGAGTAAAGGAGCTGCAGAGTATGATTAAGCAATTGAAGAAAGAAAAATATTTTGTTGAGCAATGGAATTCTAAATAACAAGAAAAGATACAAGATTTCAAAAAGAAGAGGAAAGAGCAGAAGGCATTACTAAAGGAGGTAAGAGAATCCAATATACTATTATATTGGCATAATGTTGTGCTAACAACTAAGCTCAAACAAAGAGACACCAGGGCTTCTGCAGTCATCATACCATGATAATTCAAGGAAATTCTTCCTCAGTTTTGATTGTTCAATGATGTTACTCAGAAAGTAAAGATGAGTAGTTTGGTTCTTAGTGATGGGTTCAAATGGAACTTTTTGATATCTCAAATGAATCAACTCAACAAGATAGTATTCCTCTTTTTGTGGGATTTGCCAGTTTTTTAAAACTGTTTCCTAATCTATATTCGGATTGGCTGTTGAGCCTACTACAATATAGGCATTAGTCTCTAAAGTTGCACTTGACTGTGAGAGGGCAAGCTAGGGCATCATCAGGTTATTGCAATGGTATTTATTAAGGGTTTTATGAATAGGTTTTTAGAAAATGGTTGAAAGTTGGTTCAAGGATTCAAATAAACATATAACTCAATATAAAAGCAAGTAAACATTCCACTCGTTTAGTAAATGGTAGTCACTTTAATAGATCAAATGGTAAGGTAAATAAATAAAGGAAGGTATGTGAGTATCTAGTTTGTCAACTCACACATGGATTTTGTATTTCAAAATATCATTAATAAACAAGAACATGTACTTGAAAACAATCTTAATTATGAACAAAAATAGTAAAATTTTCGCCGTGTCACCCACAATCAAGAAATCATATGCATTGCAATAGAATAAATGTATTCAAGTAAGAAAAGAAACATATAAAGATATGAAATAAGATATGACCATCAACATGCATTTTCCATTTAGTACCAATATGAAATATAGTCGTGTCTTACAGTGGAGATTTTTACAAAAAAGGTCCTTGAATGACCAACTAATCGACCCACATACCATCTTTCTAGTGTATTTTTAAAGCACACAGAGTACTCCCGTGGATCCTATTTTTTAGTTTACAGTTTTACAATAGGATTATGTCAATGACTATTTTGTAGGAGAATAAAGCTCATACGAGCACTTCTAATGCCTATATTTTAGTAGGCTCAACAACCAATCTGAATATAGATTACGAAATAGTTTTATAAAACTGGCAAATCCCACAAAAAGAGGAATACTATCTTGCTGAGTTGATTCATCTGAGATATCAAAAAGTTCCATTTGAACTCAACACTAAGAACCAAACTGCTCATCTTTACTTTCTGAGTAATAGCATTGAACAATCAAAACTGAGGCATAATTTCCTTGAATTATCATGGTATGATGATTGCAGAAGCCTTGGTGTCTCTTTGTTTGAGCTTAGTTGTTAGCACAAAAATATGCCAATATAATCTTATATTGGACTCTCTTACCTCCTTTAGTAATGCCTTCTGCTCTTTCCTCTTCTTTTTGAAATCTTATATCTTTTCTTGTTGTTTAGCATTCCATTGCTCAACAAAATATTTTTCTTTATTCAATTGCTTAATCATACTCTGCAACTCCTTTACTCTGTCTTTTTGTTTCCTTGCTTTCACCTTGAATTCTGGATATTCCTCTACTGGGGCATGTAAGTTCAAATCTATTAAAGCTTGGGGTTTCTTGCAAGAATAACGCTATTCTTGCAACATCCTTTCCACTTTGACAAAATTTGAAAATTTAAATGAGGAAAAGACAAGTGATGTGATAGAAAGCTTTCATATCATATCCTAATCTTAAAAAACTTCAAAATCATATAAAAAGTGCATAAAAATATTTAAAATAAGCTTTCAAGCTAAGAAGGAAAAAACAAAGTTTAATAAAAAATCATGGAAAAAGGGTAGGACAGGGACTAAGGACAGCCAATCAGTCAAAAACAAAGTTAAGGACTAACAACTCCTATGGGAATGAGACGTCTGGGTGGCCACAATGTTACAATAGTGAATGTAACTTTGTTGATCCCTATCAGACATTGAATGCAAGCAAACTAGTTCCATACTTTCATCTCTAGGATGGACTGCTATGCCATCTGAGCTATCTCTGTGTTCCTTCAAGCGAGCATGCAAATTTTATTTGGGAAGCTCATTACAGTCGGGCGACAGGACACTTTGGTGTGGAAAAAACAGTGGTAGTACTACAAAATCATTTTTATTGGCCAAAGCTTCTACATGATGTCTGCAAGTACATCAGATCTTGCACTTCCCTCACCATTGCTAAACCCACCATAAAACAATAGGGGATATACACCTCTTTTCCTACTCTCGATATGCCTTGGGAGTCCATCTCCATGGATTAAATGTCCATCCTACCTTCAACCAAGCATGGGAATTACTGTGTCTTCATGGTCGTTGATCGATTCTATAAGATGACATTTTTGGCACCCTACAAGAAGAGCATCACAACAAAGGCCACTGCTAAGCTCTTATTTGAACATGTTTGGGTTCATTTTGGGCTCCCATAGACCATTATTTAAGATCGAGATAGTATGTTCCTAAGTACTTTTTGTTCCATCCTATGGTCGATGGTGGATACCAAGTTGACCAAATCGACTGCCTTCCACTCGCAGACTGATGGAAAAACAAAGGTGGTCAACAAGATGATTTTCCATATCTTGAGAATATACAATTTCAAACATCCATGCACATGGGATGAGAGCCTTCCTTATGTTCAACATAGTTACAATAGAGCCCTCCACAACTCTATTGGCCACTATTATGATCCAACACCTTAAAAATGATAAGAAATCAATAAAATTCAGTTCACTTTGAGGGGGAACCCTCCTTTACAATATATAAACTTCAGAACACAATATGAGATGAGATAAGATGATCCTAAAACTAGATATCCTTGATATATATATATATAGGAGACAAAGGGTTACAATTATAATGAAAGGGTGCAAAGAAGGGTTCTAGATGACCTACTAGAATGTAATAATTCAATATCTAGGGCATAATAAAGAGTTTTATACATATCATGGGGCTTTGTCTAGGGATTAACATGCCCCTCCCCTTCAAACAAGTGTTTTCCTCAACACTTGTATAATCACGGATGCTTCTGCACGAAGAAATCATCTTCCCGTGTCGCCTTTTCCACTAGTAGGTTCTTCCATTTGACGAGGTACTCTATAATTGCTCAATTTTTTAGATTCTTAATTCTTGTTTCAAGGATTGTTTCTGGCTCTAGTATGATTTTCCCTTCTTCATTGAGCTCTGGTAAAAGAATTTGGATCGGGATCTTGTTGCCGATGGCCTTCTTTAAGAAAGAAACATGGAAGACTGGATGTACACGTGAAGATGGAAGCAACTCCAATTTGTAAGCCATACTTCCAATCATTTGCAAAGCCTTATAGGGGCCATAATATTTGGGTGCTAGTTTATTGTCCTTCTTTTGTTGCTTGAGGGACATTTGTTTGTATGGTTGTAGCCTTATAAAAACCTGATTCCCCCACTTCAAATTCCCTTTCCCTGCGATGTTGATATGCTTATTGTTTCATCCTAGTTTGTGCCATAACCAAGTTGTCCTTCAAGAGTTTTAGGACCTCTTGCTGGTTCCCTATGTGGTCCTCCACTTCTTGAACCTTTGTATTCCCTTTCAAGGGTGATGTGATGGATGGAGGATGATATCCATAAAGTTCTATAAATGGGGACATTTTTTATGAAGTATGGAAGGATGTGTTGTACTACCATTCTGCTAAGGGAAACCACTTGACCCATTGTGTTTGTTTATCAGATGCAAGGAAAAATAGATATCCTTCTAAACATTCAATCACAATCTCAGTTTTCCCATCAGATTGAGGGTGGTAAGATGAATTATGAGCCAATTGAGCACCCAAACAAGAAAATAATTCAGTCCAAAAATTTCCCGTGAAAATTGGGTCTCTGTCACTTACAATAATATTGGGGACTTCATGTAGTTTTTGAATTGTTTCCGTGAATGCTGCTACTACTGTACTTTATTTAAAAGGATGAGAAAGAGAGAAAAAACGGGCATACTTTGTTAGTCAATCCACTACTACCATGATGACAGTCTTTCCTTCAGATTTTGGTAAACATGTAATAAAATCCATGAAAAATTCTTCCCAACGTTGGCTTGGTATATCTAATGGTTGTAGGAAACCTGGGGTCTTGATTGTCTCTCTCTTATTATGTTGGCAGACCAAACATTCAAACACAAAATTTTGAACATCATTTTTAAGACCTTCCAGAAAAAATCCTTCTTGACCCTGTGGTATGTTTTCAAGAATCCTAAATGTCCCCCTATAGGAGAAGTGTGCAATTCCAGAAGGATCTTCTGTTTGAGTTGGGAATTCTTACATAAGTATAGGTGATCATGATACCATAGCAAATCATTCTTCCATACAAAATTTTCTACTGAACTGGGGTCTTCATGTAGTTTTTGAATGATCTTGCATACCTCTTGATCTTGATTCCATTCTATCCTTGCTTCTTCCACCCAATCTGATTGCAGGATAGAAATAACACACGTGAACCTTTTGTTTCTTATTATTTCTTGGAAAGGGCATCTGCCACAACATTATGTTTTCCTTTTTTGTAGATAATTTCAAAGTCATAACCCAACATCTTTGTAACCCATTTTTGTTGCTATTTTGAAGATAATCGTTGCTCCAAAAAGTACTTCAAACTGCCATGATTTGTTTTCACCTTGAAGTGTCTTCGTATTAGGTAGGGGTGCTATTTCTGAACTGCATATAGTATGGCCAAAATTTCTTTTTCATAAATGGGTTTGAATAAGTTATTTCATTTAAGTTGGTTGGTTTCAAAGGCAAGGGGGACTTATTAAAACTGCACCAATTCCATGGCCCGAGGGATCACACTCCACAATAAAGTTTTTTGTGAAATCAGGTGTGGCCAAGATTAGAGTTTTACGCATAGCCTCCTTAAGGTTTTCAAAATCTTTGGTTGCTTCTTCTATCCAAGAAAATGCTTCCTTCTTTAATAATGTTGTTAGAGGTGTTGTTATTTGACCATAGTTCTTGAAAAACTTGCGGTAATAGCCTGCCAATCCAAAGAATCCTCTAAGTTTCTTCAAGGTTTTGGGAATTGGCCATTCCCTTATAGCTTTAATTTTGTTAGGGTCCACTTTTACACCTTCATGTTATACAATATGACCCAAATATTCCACTTCTTGAACCCCAAAGAAGCACTTGGAAGGTTTTGCATAAAGTTGTTTCTCTTCCAATAGTTGTAATACTCTGTCAACATGTTGTACATGCTCTTCCCAAGATTTGATGTAGATTAGTATGTCATCAAGAAATACTAAGACAAATTTTCTAAGGAAGGGCTTGAAAATGGAATTCATCAAGATTTGAAATGTTGAAGGTGCATTAGTCAATCCAAATGGCATAACCAAACATTCATAACGACCTTCATGTGTTCTAAAAGCTGTTTTAGGAATGTCTTCCTGCCTCATTCTGATTTGATGATATCCCGAACGAAGATCCAACTTAGTAAAGAATTTTGCTCCATGTAATTCATCTAATAATTCATCAATTATAGGGATAGGAAACTTATCTTTTAGGGTCATTTTGTTGAGTTGTCTATAATCTGGACACATACGCCATGAACCATCCTTTTTTGTAGCCAACACCACTCGTGAAGAGAAAGAACTTTGGCTACGTTGAATGATGCCAGCCTCTAACATTTCCTGGATCATGTGCTCAATATCACTCTTCTGTGCATATGGATAGATGTAATTCCTAATGTTAGGTGGTACACTTCCTGGCTGCAAATGAATAGCATGGTCATGATCTCGAGTAGGTGGAAGACCCTTAGGCATTTCACCAAATACCTTGGAATGATTCTTGATAATTATTTGGAGATTTGATGGAGTCGAGGCTATAGATGTTTGAACATCAAGTGAGCGCAATTGTGCAATTACACCCTTGTGTCCATTTTGAGTAATTTTTTCATGCTATTAGAGCTGATAATTTTAGAGTGTTTCCCTTGGATACCTCTAAGATCAATTTCCTTTCCATTTGAGGAAAATCTCATAAAAATATTTTGAAAATCAAAGGCCACTATTCCTAGTGATTGTAACCACTGGACCGCTAATACAACATCAACACCCCCCATTTGGATGGAAATCGTGGGGATATCCAGAAAATACTCCCCCCATGTTGAGCTTAATACTATGGCATTTCCCTGAATAGTTTATGGTACCTCCATTTGCAATCATTACTTGAAACTCTGGTGTAGGATATACAAAGCAATTGATATATTTTGCTAATTTGTAATTGATGAAATTATGGGTGCTATCGGAATCAATCAATACAGTTACAATTTTCTTTTTGATGTATCCTTGTATCTTGAGGGTTTGTGGAGTAATGATGCCGACCAATGCATGACAAGATATTGTTGGAGTAGTCTCTTCTAGATTTGGGTCTTGTGACGGTTCCAATTCTTGATCTTCTTCCTCTTCACAGTCTATGTAGAATAATTTCTTCTTGCTGCATTAATGCCCCTTAATGTACTTGTTGTCACAATTGAAACATAGTACTTTTGCTCTTCTTTCATCCATTTGTTGTGTGCCAACCTTGTTGGTTTAGGTACACTATCTTCTTCCTCTTCACAGTCTATGTAAAATAATTTCTTCTCGCCGCATTTATGCCCTTTATTGTACTTGTTGTCACAATTGAAACATAGTCATTTTGCTCTTCTTTCATCCATTTGTTGAGGTGTCAACCTTGTTGGTTGAGGTATGGTTGTCTTATGACCCCCAAAACGATCTCTGCTTCCAATGCTAGACTTGAGTGTAGCCTTATTTTTGGCATGAATATGACGATCATTTTGCATAGCTTCCAAAATACTTGTAGGTTGTCTTAATAAAAGCTCATGTTTAATGTCTTATTTTAATCCATCCATGTAAGCTTTCAACAAGTGTTCATCACTTATGTTATCCACCCTTGTGGCCAATACCTGGAATTTTGGATTATAAGCTTCAATATCACCTAAGTGCTTGATTCTTGTCAATTGACTGAAGTAGTCTTGTTCCCAAACTTTCCCATATTATGCTTCTAAGTCTCTTGTAAATAAACCCCAAGTGTAGTGATATAAAGGGGGCTGCCTTTTCACTATCCATTGATACCATTGATATGGTTTTATCTCAAAGTTCAAGGTTGCTACGTGAATACTTTTTTTATCATTCATAATATTATGTAGTTCAAAATATTTCTCTATTTCGTTCACCCAAGTAAATACCTTTGTACCATCAAACTTCTTTAATTCATTTTTGGGAAAGTTGAATTTAGGACCTCCACCATAATTAACTCCACTATTAGAGTTAGATTCACTATTGAAAATGGCTTATTATTGGCATTTTGTTCAACATGAGTACTACCTTTTTTTTCATGAGTCCCTTCCATTTTGATATCTCCTTTAGGGAATCTCTCATCTAGAGCTTGAAAGATCATGGAAGACATCTTTTGCATTTCCTTCATGGAATTCTGTATTTCTTTTTTTATGTGATTATTTTTTTCTTCCATCTTATTTTCCATACCATCCATCTTGTTTTTCATATCATCCATATTGTTTTCCATGCCATCCATTTTCCCTTACATTACTTGAATTTGTGTTTGTGAGTTTACCCAATTATTAGACTTGTCACTCACATCCTTAATTTTTTTGTCCAATTTGGACAACCTGTTATGTATGTCCTCATTTTCTTCTTGAGTCATAGACGAGACTTCTGGAGGTTTAATAGGTGTTGTAACATTTTTGGGACCCATATGGAGTAATAATAATAATACTCCTCTATTCTATATTTATCACAAATTTTGAATCACCACAAAATATCTTCCAATTTTTTTTTATGCCAATTGTAAGTTACATACCTTTTAAAGCCTTAATTTGGAGCTTGTCCTCCTAGCCGACCTTCCTTCAGGTGTATCTCTAAAATTTAGGCCCTTTTGAGTCTGAAATTTCGTTATGTAGGCCTCTGATATGTCCTCTCTTCAATTCCACAGGTCTGATCTAAATTGGATGTGCCAAGTGGAAGTTATGGTAACTTCCCCACACCTTGCTAATGTTTGGCCTTTCTAGGAGAGCGTACTTGTACTATGTGCCATGCACACAATATTTGATACATGATTCTAAAAATTGTACCAGAAATACTGCAGACCATCCACTATCCAATGCAACTAGTCTCACTCAATTTGGATCCTTTCTGAAGATGGTATGACTATTTTACCCGAAACACCTATTTGAGACTAGTTAATAGGACAAGTCAGATGCCCTATCTTCCACAGGGTGTATCTCCATAAGTATGATGAACCAAATGTTGAAATGTTTACCACATATACCTTGATATGTATTTTGAATCACCTCCAATTTTTACAATCTAAATCCTCCCAGAACAAAAGTTATAGCGAAAATTCTAAAATGATTTTCTTGGAGAAGAAAAATCCTAGGATCAATGAGCTCTGATACCAAATGTTATGATCCAACACCTTTAAAATGATAAGAAATCAATAAAATTCAGTCCACTTCGAGGGGGAACCCTCCTTTACAATATATAAACTTCAGAACACAATATGAGATGAGATAAGATGGTCCTAATACTAGATCTCATTGATATATATATATATATATATATATATATATATAGGAGACAAAGGGTTACAATTATAATGAGAAGGTGCAAAGAAGAGTTCTAGCCGACTTACTAGAAATGTAATAATTCAATATCTAGTGCATAATAAGGGGTTTTATACATATCATGGGGATTTATCTAGGGATTAACAACCAAAACCCTTTTTAGGTGTGCTTAGGGTTCCAACCATTGGCCCCCATTGACATAGCTTTGCCCATTACAGCTGCACAGGAAGAGTCCTCCCATGCTCAGACCGAGGTTGATCGAGCGACCAAATTTGTTGAGAAAATCCATCACATTCAACAAAAAGTTCATGACATTTTTCATAAATCCAACACCAAGTACAAGCAATGCCATGATCAACATTGGGCACCACACAAGTTTCAGGTGGGCGATAAGATATGGTTGCATTTGTAGAAAGAGCATATGACAGGATTCTATCGGAAGCTCCGCCCACTCTGATATGGGCCTTACACCATCACTAAGATTGTGGGTGAAAATTCTTTTGAATTAAGTATTCCTCCTTTCCTTGGCTTACACCTAGAAGTTAATGTGGAACTACTTCGCCCATATTATTTTCTACCACTCCTGGACACTTCATATGCGACCGAGCACTTGGCCCCTACATAACTCAATCCTGACTACATTCAACATGCGACAGTTGATCGGATCATGGACACCAAGATGAAGGGCACCTACCATCCGAACATCTAACTCTCTCGAGTTGTCAACGTAGGATAACTTCTTCACCAGGGCAAGTGGCTCACTAGGAGCCAGATTCAACAAAAGTTTCCCCATTTGACGGAGGAGCTTGATGTAATGGGGACAATTTCTTCCTAAGGGGGGAGGAATGATCCAGGTGGATACTAGTGGCCACCCACCTATTCCACTAATTTAGAATGGTTCCACATCTTGGCAATTTTTCTATGGTTTTCGGGTTCTGAACTTTTGGGGCCGTTTTGAGGCCCTAAACGACGTTTTTTTGGCTCGGTAACACCTAACATGTAACGAAAGGTAGATGCTAGGCCAAATGGAATGTGTACTCCCCGGCTAGACCTTTTCGATGAGATACCGAGCACCCCAAACAAAGATCGTATGCAAAAGTTGCGCCCCCTGGAAGTTGACATATGAACTAACCACATCAGGGCCCACAAACCTTTAGGCATTTCATCTTTTGGGGTTAGGGTTTTGGATGTTTAGGGTTTTCTCATTGATGCTTTATGTTAAAAGGATTTTTCGGCCTCTTTTTAATTAGCTTCTTACGAATGAGCATAGTCATCACACATCTATCTTCAAAGACAAGCTACCACCATTCTAGCTAGCTTGTGTGCTTTGCATTTTACAATCTTTTGTATTTCAGAAAATCATTAATAGAATATGAGTTTATATGTATTATTGTGTTTCTTGCAATATCTCTGTGTATTTCCTTGTTATATCTTTTCCTTCATGTCATTCTCAATATAATCTGGATCATCTAAGGAGGCAATGAACTCAGTGGTTTCTATTGGAAATGCATGTAATTTAATCACATAAGGTGATTTCTCCACATAGCATATAATGGATTCAATGGATTTGCAAGAGATTTGTAAATTATTCTGAGGCCACGAAGAACACATCTATTGTAATAAGGTTTATCTATTTAATCTTGCTACCAAAATACATGAAATTGAGAACCAAAGGGTAGCACAAGTAGCATAAATTATGCGATCTCTCACGACATTAAAGCAACAATTGGCAGTGGTAGAAGTAGAATTTAGCCTTCTCTAGAATTCAACTCTCAATCTTCGCAAAGGTGATCAAGCAATGACCTCAAATCCAAGAATCTCAACGAATTCGTCTAGAGCAGGGTTAAAAGAGGAAGAATATGTGCATCGATTCAATGAGGAAATGGGACGAGTGAGCCAAGAAGGTGAACCGACCAATATAGGTTTGGAGGATGATGCTAGTTGTCGTGCTTAAAGCCGATTTAAATGTTTTTTAGACTTTAAAAATTCTAGGCATTTACAATAGAATATATAGAATAAAGAAACATTGAGTTATTGTGTACAAGGATACAACCATTTTTTGTTTTACGCCTATAACATGATTCTGTATAAATTTTGTAACTATTATTATGTTTTTATTGGAATTACATTGTGATGTAATTTCTCTTGTAGTGGTTGTTACATCTTTTTCTAATACAAATTTACCTAATCTCTCTATATAATTATAATAAATATAAAAGATTAGTTGAAAATATAAAATATAAATAATTAGGAAATCTATACGAGGGAAAAAATACTAAGTCCATTGAATATGAAAGAAAGAAATATAAATACGTATAGGCAAAGTGGGATTTCCATTCATCATATAATAATTTTAGGAGCTTTAGAGGGTGATTTTAAAATAAAACTATAGTGGGATTTCTTAATGCCGGTCAAATATTATTATTAAATTTATAAATATTAT
>ML808637.1:107126-121854 GCA_009831015.1 Picea engelmannii | reverse complement strand
TTGTAGACGTTCAAGCAAGGGTATAGACTCGGAGAACCTGACGGAAGCTGCACACAAACATCCAACAAATATCATGACATATTTCAAAACCCAAGGCAGGCATACCTATGCTTGGGTGATTAAGACTTGCAAGATATGGCCGCTATAAAATACACTGCGGATCCATAATTGTATTGATAAAAAAGTATAGCCACCGAAGATACAATGTGGATCTATACTCTGATGACTCGGACTGATCGTAGCCACGAAGAATACACACTGGATCTACGAGATGATAGGACATAGCCACGACTAATACAGAGTGGATCTATGTAACAGTGTATGTGTTCTTTGTCCAATAGAAACTCCTTCGTAGCCTGGGCCAAGCATATCAACGTGGTCACTCGACCCAGGGTCTTCTTACCAATCGCAACACGGTATGATTCCAACCATGTGAATAGATGTATTGATGTCGAACATGGCAGAAACCACTTGATTACTGGTCAATGGTGTAAACCGTTAACAAGTGCGAGGGAGATCACCATTAATGCCAATGATTCCCAAGGTACCCTAGTACATTCCAGCGAATGTGAATAGATGAGATGAAGTCGAACATCCGTGGAATCATTCAATTATAGGTCAATGATGTAAACCTACTGTTGAATGTGAGGAGGCCTGCCATTGAGGCATGCAGATCCCAAAGTACTAACTAGTTTCTAAGTCTAATTCCCGGATAATGTGTTGGAGTTGACAGGAACAGACTCGTCAAGGGAGGGCCTTGATGTATCCCCCATCAATGACATGAAACGGACATAGAGATGTAATTGGTAGATCAAATGGATATGGACTGACACTGGTTTTGAGGCAGGATATTTGGGATGGCTGACTCTCGAGGCGGATACTTCCCTTGAACACTAAGGCACAACAACAAAACATGACATGGACCAAAACTATGCAGTGGATATCGTGACTTACGTCGGGTGACCCAAAGGAGCGAAAAACACTCAAGGGATTGGCTCAGTGCAGAGGTTAAGTGAATTATGATATATGCAAATGACAAAGTGCCATGTTCAAGGGAGACACTAAGAAGTGCTGGATGATGTTCTCAAGAGACTGCTTGGCTTGCTCCTTTCAATTTTTCCCCCATCCAGATAGATGAGTACCTATTTTTTGTTTAATGAGCTCGAGGAGGATAACACGTGTTCGATATAACTCACCTTCGGTAAGTTCCTCTTCCTTTGTTTAATGAACCGGAAGAAGTAAGGGTTCGGTCCCATATGGGCCTGTCGATGTGTGCTTTAACGAGTCCAAAGACAGAAAACTCGAAGGTTTTTCGGGATTATAGAGTTTCAAAAAACACTTAAAAGATAACTCTCTCAGTTCCTTTTTCGTACAGTAGTCTAACGAGACCGAAAAAGGGTTAAACTATCACTCAAAAGACGTCCTTTCTGACCTTTTAACGAGTGTGAAAGGAAGCAAGGTCACTCAACAATATTTTCATATTTAGAGAGTCTGAAAAAGGTTTAAAGGAGACTCCAGGGGGGTTCCTTTTTCGTGTGTTCGTATCCGTACGGGTCCGAAAAAGAGATAAAAGTTTACCCGGTTACGTTCTCATATTTTCGAGCTCGAGAATGAACTAACACTATGCTCATAAGTGTGACAAGGTGAATAATCCATCAAGACTGCCAGGAAACCTGCGATGTCAGAACTACAAACCAGAGGTTTAGTGAAGCCATTATACCATTAGAGAAACCCAAAAATGACTATACCTTATGAAAAATGAAAATTTATAAATAACAACACAATGAAAATTCATTTACCATTTCATTTTGCACAAGGATTGTGGAGTAGTGGAGAATCTCATTTCGAAGTGGATCTTGTTTTGTTCGTTGCCGGAGCTACGGTTCACCGTTTTGCTTGCCGTTTGGACCAGGTAGATGTCCATCTCTTCTTCTTTCAATTACATGGTTTAGTATTCATTCTCATAGCATCATTTATTTCAAAATATGAAGCCCTAAGTTGCCCCAATTAGAACCAAATCGACCTCTTTGAAAATTAATGGAAAAACGGGATTCGTTTTGCAAAAACGTTCTAGGAAAGGATGGATAAGATGCCAATGCCCTAGAAGTTAATTAGATAGGTCATTTTTTAGCAAGGAATCCATGAAAAAACCCCCACACATGCCCACGCAGCCATAAAATCGTTTTGATCTTTTTAAACGTTTTTATCATTGTTTGATGAATGTTAAATGCTTAAGATAGGGCATGGTGGTTATAAAGAGTGTGTGGTTACTTTTAAATGATGTGGGCATATTATTTCATGTTTTAAATTTCTTTTGAAAATTGCCGAAGTTGCCAAAACGTGGAAATAATGAGTTTCTTTATTTCTTTTTGTTTTGTAGGTAACTTTGGCAACCATGATTGAATGGAAGGAAAGAGAACATGAGATGGATGACTTAGCTGCCTTGCGGAGTCCTCGTACACAGGCTGCCTTGCGAGCTTCAAGTTGCAAAAGATGAAGAAAGAGATTTAATTTCTCGAACATATGATTGGCCTATGGGATGTTGTAGAACAAGGATTCTGGATTGGCACACAGCTTTTAAGCATTGAGTTAGAAGACGTGTATTTTTTGACTGGCCTCTCGAAAAGAGGGGTCCCCATATATTTTACCGGGCAGAGGGCGCTACTCGAGCAAGTGGACGTGTATCTGGCATGCCACTGTATCCCGGGAGCAAGACCGGTAGGGGGTAGAATCCTTATCAAGGATATTTGAGAGCTGCCCCTATGGTCTATACCGTTCGCTATCATGAGCGTGACCGGCAGTATGAGCGCGCATATGGAATCAAGATCGTAGGTGGCTTACGGTGTTCAGTGTTTGGAACCAACACTATTTAACTGGAGTGCAAGGTTCCTTCGAAATGTGAAGGAACAAATTTCACGGTGCAGGACTGGACAGAAGCAGTTTGGTTATGGCTCATTTTTGGTCTCATTTTTTCTAGAGCGCATCCCTCAGATGTAGCTTCAGATAGCACTGGTGGTGCGACCAATGGATGAACCGAGGATGGAGAGGTGGACTAGTTTGTCTCCAAGGCTAGTATCAGAGTTAGAGTTCCATTTCACTGGCGATTTCTTTGCCTGGCTGAGACGACAATATCTCTGGATAGAGGACTTCCCCTATGCTGAGGTAGATTTCCATGGGAGCATGAATTTGATTTTTCCCACGGGGGAAGACTGGGATGTGTCAGGTAAGAGATTGAGCCATACCTTGTCTAGTTTTTGTTTTTTGAGTTTTTTAAATATATATATATATATATATTTTTGGGCATGTAGAAGAGTTTTAACAGATGTATTGTTTTCAACATGCAGACAAGGGAACAGTGCGTCCGGCTGATGTACCGGTACCAGTACGTCGCGGGGGCATCCTGGTTGTAGCAGATCCGACAGTACCAGTGATGGGTCTACGGGAGGTTGAGAGAAACCTCCAAGGCCTTACGATGGGCATCCCTCCTCTGTGGAGGGGGGAAGCGCCTTTACATTTGTAGAGGCACACTGTGGGAGTACCAAAGAATATCAATTCTCTATTGAGGCGCGTAGTGCGCACGGTGATGTATTACTCGAAGCACAATGTAGTGCGGGGAGATTAGAGTCTCTCCAGTGATCATATTTTTGTATGCCTTGTCAGGCGACGTTGTATGGGTGGAAAGACCCAATATTTTGCTCTTCTACATACTTTTTGATGTAATACAAACATTTCAGTCACGCCATATATATATATACAGTTTTGAGATTTTACAATGCCAATGATTTGTACATGATGATGTCAGTGATGTGTTTTAATTTACATGTAATGTACAGTTTTGCTTTTCTTAAATCTTATATGTGGGAAAGATACCGATCCATGATATAATTAGCTAATGAATCCGAAACACTATTAAGTTCTCTTGGAATGTGTCTATATTCAATGTAATCGAACATTTGTTCAAGACGGCGAACTTGTAAGTGTAGACATAGCAGGATACGATTGCGGATGGCGTAGATATGGTTGAGTTGATAAACCATGAGTTGGGAGTCTAAGTACAAAATGATACGAAAGATACCTAGGGAGGAGGCTTGGGTCAATAGTCCAATGAAAACGTCATATTCTTCCATATTGTTGGTTGCTGGTCCTAAGAAGATACCTCCTGAACTCACCACTTCATCAAACTGGTAAATAACCCATGTTGCTGAAGCAATGTTCCGGGTATGTCGGCTAGCGCCATTCGCGAACCCAAAAAAGATAGGAAAGGAAGACATCATCTGTGCATGAAAACACAAGCACAGTCATGAGTGGCAATGGTAACAACTCGAGCATGCAAAAGAAATAGACACACCAAACTAAAATACAATAATGTGCAAAGTACAAATGCTAGGTGATCTAGGCTTAGTACCTTTTAAGGTAAATCCCGTTTCGAGGCTCTCCCAGGGAGATTCCCTCATGATATACTAGTTCATAAGCACCTCTATGTAGGACATGTTTCACGATGTAAGGACCGTGCCACATAGGTTCTAACTTTCCTATCCCCAATTTATCGTGAGCTTGGTCGTAAACGAGGACTAAGTCTCCTTCTGCAAAAGCCCAAGGGTGGACGGATTTGTCATATTGACTCTTAATTCATTTCTGATGTGCCTCATTGGTGAGAGTAGCATCGCGACATGTTTCGTCCAGTTTGGATAGATACAAGAATTGTTCTTCTTCAGCAGAAGTATGGGGCAGGAGTTCTATTTTAAGTTTGAGTGATGGAATCTCACACTCGATTGGTAGGACGGCTTCAATACCATATACTAACTAGAAAGGAGTAAATCCAGTTGAGGTTTTCACAGAAGTGCGATAGGCCCAGAGAGTGGAGAAAAGTTGTAAATGCCACAATGTCTTGCTTTCCCCTACCATGCATTGGATCATGGTTTTTAGGACTTTGTTGATAGCCTCGACTTGTCCATTCACTTGAGGGTAGTAGGGGGATGAGTTTTCATGGAGAAAACCCAATTTGACATGTAACTTGCTCATCATCTGGTTTTTGAAGTGTGCACCATGGTCAATGACAATGGTACGTGGTACACAAAAACAGGTTATGATGTGGTTGAAAAGAAACAGAGCTGCGGTACGACCATCGTTCAGGAAGGTAGGCATAGCCTCAGCCCATTTGGTGAAGTAGTTGACGGCGACGATGATGTAACTGTGCCCCCCGGCTGAGGTAGGCTTACACTGCATGAAATCGATACCCCATTTGGCAAAGGGGCCGATGGCGATAATAGGGTGCAGCGCAGTAGGGTGGGTGTGTGCCTTCTTGTTAAAGATTTGGCAGGGTGGGCATTTTTTGACAGCCTCGATGCAATCTTTGAAAATCGAAAGCCAAAAGTAGCCGGCACGTAGGATTTTTTGGGCTGTGGCCATCCCGAAAAGGTGACCGCCACAGGTGCCAAGGTGACAATCGTTCAAAACGCATTTAACCTCCTCATGAATCAGACATCGCCGAAGGATGGTGTCGATACCCCGACGATATAAGGTGTCGCCAATGATGAGATAACGATGAGAGTGGTGACGAATGCGTCGACGCTCTTCACGAGAGATGTTGGTCTGAAAACGTTGGGTTTGAAGGTAGAGGGGAATGTCTCCATACCAAGGATTAGAGGTGCTGATGAGGAAGAGAGATTCATCGGGGAGAGAATCTCTAGGTTCAATGTTTTCATCGACACGAGGGAGAGAACAGATGAGCTCGGCAAACACCAGGGATTTTTTGGCTTTGGCCTTCGTAAACTCAAGATCGAATTCTTGAAGAATAACGATCCATTTTGAATATTTGCCCCCAAGTACTTGATGTGTCAAGACGTGGTACATAGGGTTGGAGTCTGCGATTACCATGGTGGTGCGTAATAATATGTAGTGGCGGAACCTCTGGACATCAATGATGGCTGCTAGAGCCAGTTTCTCAACATGCGAATATCTGAGTTCGGGTCCAGATAAACTCTTGCTCAGATAATAAATCTCATGTTCTTCACCGTTGGGGTCTTCTTGGACTAACACCATCGCAATGGTGGAAGTAGAAGCGACCAAGTAAAGGATATAATCCTTTGTATATTCGGGGGGATGTAACAAAGGTGCGTGGGTCAAAGCGTGCTTGAGAGCGTCGAATGACCATTGAGCAGTGTCATCCTAGATGAAAGGGATGTTCTTTTGCAGTAATTGCATAAATCCTTTAGTGATCTCGGCATAGTTGCAGATGAAATGATGAAGAAAGTTTGCTTTGCCTTGCAAACTTTGGAGTTGGGTTAAATTGGTAGGTGGGGGTAAGGCTAGGATGGCCTTGATCTTTAAGGGATCCACCTTGATCCCATCTTTGGAGACAATGAAACCGAGGAGTCGACCGGATTCGACAGCGAAAATGCATTTGTGTGGGTTTAGACGAATACGATAGAATCGACATCGAAGAAAAATTGCCTGCAAGTGATCGATGTGATCGGATCGATTGGATGAATGGGCAGGTAAATCGTCGAGGTAAGGTTCCGCGATATGCTTGATGTCGTGGAAAGCGTACGACATGGCCCACTGGAAAGTAGCACCAGAATTTTTAAGGCCAAAAGGTAGCTTTCGGTAGGCGAAAGTACCCCAAGGGCAGGTGGAGGCTGTCTTATGTTGATCAGCAGGTAAGATTTCAATCTGGTTATATCCAAAAAAGCCATCCATGAAAGAGAATATTACGCTCCCTGCGCAATTATCGATGATTTGATCGATGAAGGGCGTAGGGTAGTTGTCCTTGGGACAAGATTTTTTGAGATCTCGATAGTCAATGCAAACACGGATGGTCCCTTGTTTCTTGGCAACCAGAACAAGGTTGGAGACCCATTCGGTTAAAGGGATGGGATAGATGAAGCCAGATTTTAGAAGTTTTTCAACTTCTGCCTTTATAGCTGCGATTTTCTTGGGATGAACCGGGCGAAGTTTCTGTCGAACCGGTTTTGCGTCAGGGTAAGTCTTGATTGCGTGTACGATGATTGAAGGGTCAATCCATGGCATTTCCTCGTAGCTCCATGTGAAGACATCACAGAATTCCTTGAACAAAGAGGTGTAAGAAACCACTTCGTCGGGTGTGCAATTAGTGCCAAGGTTAATGTTTTCCATGACACCTTCTTTGATTGAAATGTCAATCGTGATCATAGTAGAGATGTTACCCATGTTCCCCTCAGAGAGAGTATCTTGTGTGAGGATAGGAGATTGCGGAGCATCGGTAACATCAGGAGGGAAGACAGAGCGTATGTCTTGGTGAATTTCTTCCAAAGGCGGAAGAAAAGAGGATTGATGGTGGTTATCATCCCAGGGTAGATCGTCAATGCTAAGCATTTCCATAATATATTAGTCCGAAGGAAAAATTTGGGAAATGTAATCAATGGCAGACGACAGGGAATCCAACCACGAGGGCACCGAGTAAGCATCGGGTGCCAATGAATGTGAAGTGTTCGAAGAGGGAGAGGCAGATTGAATAGCTATGTATGCGGCCTCGGCTGGGCTAAGTGGCATAGTGTCACCGAGCACATCGAATTCCAATGGACTAGGCACAATCCAAGGGTCATATGATTCCAAGGATCGATAAGGTATAGTCGAGATCATATTTACAGCGGCAATATGATGTGCAGTAGGTGGAAGTGGTGTAGGGAAAGTACCCATTAGGCTAGAATCTTTCAATAAGCCAACACCAACACTTTCATACGTAACTGGGTGGTCTCCCAAAAAGGGAATGTTGTTGGTAGCAGGGATGCGAGCGTTGGGTGTGTAGAAATCAAACTGATCGATGGTAACAATTTTGCCTTGATGGGGGAAGTTTACACATTGAAATACCGACAAGGCGACAACAGTCATAGCGTAGAACCAACTTCTTCCGAGTAATAGGTTGTAGTCGAGGGGAGCATCGACCACCTTGACGTCAACGGTAACAGTTTTTCCGCCCAACTGAACGACTAAGGATTGTAATAATCCGTGAAGATGAAAACCTCATCCATCGAAAGCGCGTAACATGGTAGTGGATTTGTTAAGGGCAGGTGATTTCAAGCCTTTCCAACAGGCTAGAGACATGACACAGGTAGAGGCTCCCTCATCCAGGATAGTCCGGTGGATTTGTTGATTGTAAACAACAACATCGATTTGGAAAGCTAGCTGGTGGGAGAGTCGCGGTTGATGATCATCCAAATTAAACGTGAGGTTGTTTGATGACTCAGGATCGAAAGCGCTGATAGCAGCTAAGAGCGTTCTACGTTGGCTAGGACAATGTTGTAGAATTTCCAAGGAAAACATAACACACGGGGCTTGGGCCAAATCTTCTACAATGTTGTAATTTTGGGCAGCCCGTGAATTAGGATTGAAGGTAGATTTCCAGATGGTGCTCTTAGGAGGGCGTAAGATGGAGTCAAAAGAAGGTTTCTCAATCTGGAGTGGCCCGGATGGAGGGCTAACAGACGGAGGATTGACAAAGGATGGTAACGGGTCTGACGGAGAACCGTTAGCAATCTTCGGCTTGTCAGGTTTAACTGGCGTGTCATATGTCGCAGAGCGAGTGGTTAGATTAACCCCATTAAACATGTAAATGTGGGTGCTTGTCGAGGCCTCATCATGGGGTTCGTTGGAACTGCCCCCCGGCGTGGGGGTTTGTGCAACCAAAGATTGCTGCCTTGGAAAAGGTTGAGTAAGCACAACGGGTTGTGAATTTCCCTTGAAAAGTTTGGCCACTTCATCGCGATGTGGGCAGTCTCGAGTGTAGTGATCGTCACCACAAATGAGACATGGGAATTTCGGTTTTCATTGTGGTTGTTTTCCATTAGCAGGGGTTTGCGTTTGGGTTTTGGGTTGTTCGTTGTTATTGTTCTTCTTTGGTTTGTTTCTCGCTTTCTTCTTGCCCCCAAGTTGTTGTGAAGGGGTTGATTGGACCGCATTCACATTAGAGACCTGAGTTTGAGGGGGGGTAGAAGAGGGTGTAGTCGGGCTGGGAGAAACCATCGAGGTGGGTCGCTGAATCATTCCAGCCGACTGGGTAGTCGATTGGGTTTTGACGGAGCCAATAACTCCATCCGCGTGTGAAGCAGATGATGGTTTGGATGGATTGTTAGTGGCACAGGTAGCATTCGGTATCAACTCGTACAGAGTACCAGATTGTGAATAGACTAAGTCTAAGTACTGAGCTTGAGCAATGGTTTCTTCCTCGGTGACTACACCACCCATGGCAACGTCACGAGCAATCTGGGGTAACAAAGATTTAGTGAACCATTCCGCTAACAATTGGTCAGGGATGACCGCTTTGATTAGCCTTCGTCATCATCTCCATTCATGAATATGGTCGGAGATATGTACATAAGTTGTCTGACAAAGGGAGGTTAATAGTTCAGTACCTGTCCTGTATCGAATGGGTTGTTGGAAGTGAGTGAGGAAGAACATGGCGAGGGAGTTGAAATTGTGAAAAGATGCACGTGGTAGTTCAATATACCATTTCGCTGTAGAACCCGTAAGTGTTCGTTGGAAAAGATGCAAACTAATTGAATCGTCCATGAGGGATTTGGATGAACACCACAAATGGAAAGTTATCACGTGGTTGTTCGGGTCTTCTCTGGACTTTACGTCGAATTTTGGGATATCAGAAGGAAGTTTAGCTGGAATAGCTAGCCAAATCGGAGAATGATAAATAGGATCATTCGTTAACCGAGACAAGTCTGGAAGATCCAGGGTAGCTAGAAAAGGTAGTTGTCAGTTAACCCTTGGTAATGCTGGTGTGGCATGGGGACACCAATGGGGCCAATCACTGGGTTATGTGGATAATTGTAATTAGTGGGCCCTCTTGTATGAGGTTGGTTTTGACCAAGGTACACAGGATTTGAGGTGTTTTGAGAAGCATGTGTGAGCGGAGGATAACCGGATGGGTTTTGCGGGTTATAGGTTGGGTTAGGCATTTTTCCATAGGGAGGTTGTTGCGGAATCTGAGAATTTTTCTCGGCCGAGAACTGTGGGTTTCCTTGAGAAAGGACGTTCCACGGATTAGGTGTGGCGGACACATTTTGTCCATGTGGTTGATGGTAGACTTCGACTTGAGGCTTCCCCCCAGCACGAGGGTGCCCCCTGAATGGAATTTGTCCTCTAGTGGGAGGATGCCCCCCAGCATGAGGGTTCCCCCCGAATGGAATTTGTCTTCCGGTGGGAGGATTCCCCCCAGCATGAGGGTTCCCCCCGAATGTAATTTGTCCTCTGGTGGGAGGATGCCCCTCAGCTTGAGGTAGAGTTCCTAGAATTTGAGAACCAGACGTAAATGACTGACCGGTGCCGCCTAGCAGATTAGGACCACCAAGACCGGTCCCTCCGTGTTGTTGGATAGGTATGGAACTTCCCGGTATAAATTGGGTAGTAGTTCGGATAGTGGTGGCAGTGGAAGCATTCAGTGCCCTGAATCCAAAAGGGAGTGTAGGTCTTGGTGTTACAGGTGTGCCAATCGCAGCTTGACTAACCATTGGATTACCGGTGAGAATAGTTGGGATGTGAGGGACTATTGTAGAATGGGCTGTCTGGAGGGGAATAGTAGACCTTGGGCCAATGGATGGTATGTTCGGACCAACGGGTGGTGTGGCTGTAAAAGTGGTGGTACCAGTAAAATGATTTGGAGGTACGGTGTAGGAAAAAGGTGCATCGACACCTTCCCCTGTTCCATAAAGATCTCGCACCAAGCGTGGTGGACTTCGAACAATGTCTGCGGTCCAAAAAGGGTCATCGGCTAAAGGGTTTTGAGGAGACCCAGCCGAAATGTCAGAAGGATTGACGACAACGAATTCTATAGCAGAATTCAGGTGGAGGATACGTCGTTCATATCCATCCGGAATGCGGTAAGCTTCCGGAGATTCTGAAACAATTCGAAAATTCTCCAAAGGAGTGGGAACTTCTTCCTGGGAAGTTGTTGTATTTTGAACCTCGCTCTGTTGAGGAGGTTCCTCCATAGAATGATGGGGTAAAGGGGTGTTTCCTTCCATATTTTCTAGAGGAAGTCCCTGTAGCCTCCACGAGCGGCGTGGAGGGTCGATGTTGGCGAAAAAGAGTTGGCGAAAGAGATCTATGGCCAACTAACGAAAAGAGACAACACACGCTAAAAAATCTAAGAATCACAACCAAACAAACATGACCTTTTTTTGATGACCGTACTATTTTGTGATGAAATCCAACGTCGCGTGATCAAGTCAAGAAGGGGCGGGGATAGTGTGGAATAGTTACAATGGCGACCTGCTTGACGGACTTGCACCTTGGTGCAAGCTTCCACGCAGTAATTGTGGATTAACCCTCCAAGGAGCCTGAGTGAGTTTGACCAATGTCTGCTCCAGGTACAACGAGACTTCCTATCACTGTCACCTTGTGTAAGACCCTAAATATTATGGCCACTAAGGTTACCAATTCACAGTCAGCCCTTGGGTGGGAATAGTCGACAGTCCGATCCGAACGTACGGGTAGGGTATCGAGCCCGAAATCAACTAAAAGGCTTCCAAACAGTAATTGTGGATTTACCTCAAAGTGATCCCCATAATACGATCTGACCACCACAATTAGTTAAACCACGGAGGGTTAGTCCCCGTAGCTCACCCGAATGCGACCTCGTGCGTAACCCCTGTGTTAGAGGGGGATCCCAGGCAGACTTATACGATGATTGGATTTGACTCTCCCTAACTCAGGATGCTACTGTTTGTTTTGGAAACTTTGGATAGTTATGCTCACAGCCTAATCCAAAGTACTAAGCCTAATCTATTGTTGGTGGAGGATCCTAGAAAAGAAAAATTTCTAAATAATTTTTAATTAGCATTGATTTTATGGTTGTTCTTTACGCAAAAGGGGTGCATGGAAGTGAAATGAATGGAATTATGACTCAGTCCCAAAAATGCATCAGAGATGATAAGCATTCATTTCTTTTCGATGAACATCTATCTAAGGGAGAGAGAGAGTTCTTTTCACTAACAAGCACGAATAAGGAGTGTCCTCAAACAATTCTTTTTCTCAATCAAATCCTGATGTGATGCTAAAACTTTTGAGATGCCTTCTAACATGCACAATCAATCATGAAGATGATTTTTATTGTTTGCATATGAATAATGATCAATTCAACACAATGCTCGTCTTGCTAATTATCTTCTTGTATGAATGAAAATCAAAATAGCACAAGCAAAAGTCATACAAACAACACACCCTTTCGTTACGATCAAAACAAAAATTGAAAGAAAAGAAACAATCAAAGAGAAAACAAACTTCACACCCAACATAAACAATTGAAGAACAATGATCTCGACTAAAATCAAGATGAAGAGATTTGTAGGCCTTTGACGACTTTCACCAAGGTTTTTACTCAGTTAAACAGAGAGAAAGACAATGCATGGGTTTCAGACTCCAATCAACAGAAAAACTCAATAACGATAGTGAAGAAGGCTACAAAATCCAAATAGTAAGATGTTCGTTCTTCAAAAAGACAGATGTCAAGGTTGGAAGAGAAGAGGCATTGACTCACAAGGTTACCCAACAGGAGAGACACAGAGGCAAAACCCAGAAAAGAAATTCTGGAAGGTTTATTGGCCAAAGGAGGGCTGACGCTCTGTTTCCAAAGGCAAGGAGCATTATAACTCTCTGTGAAAAGCTATTAGGGATCACTGGCGCTCTGTTAACACAGGGAAAGGGGCGCCAGGTTCAAAAACTCCCAGAAATGTCAAAAATTCCAAAAAATTGCAATTCAATTTCGATAATTAGGCTGAGAATGATGGGGTAGGGAGCCAATCAGCTCATGAAACCAATCAAAAGAGGAGTGAACCAGGTCTGAAACAATCAAGGGGTAGAACAAGGTCAATGAGTAGAAATCAAAACAAGAAGTTTCGATTTGAGGCTATCTCCCCAGTGGACTCACCAATTTCTGTTGTAGGAAAATCTCCCTGTGGACAGGTAGATTGCCTCAAAGAGCTTGACCTTAACTCTAAGACAGAAAATGCTTAACGTGGACACTGACTTCCTTTCAAATCTATCCAAACTAACACATGAGAAGGAAGGATAACATAAGTACCTCTTTATCGACGTTTGTCCCTGCACGCTCCGAGTTGCGCTCTAATCCTTTGTTCCTCGCTGAGTTCTGTAAACAAACAAGATACGACCACTTCCTACTCTATTGATATTAGCTTGAAAATAGATCTATCTATCAATGATAAGTTTATGTAACGTCAGACACAAACTAAAAAGAAACAGGCCAAGCGTGTCATATTAATGAGAATAACGACAACAGTACTTACAATCGTAGATGCGAATGCGACAGCTTCGTCAAGTCCCCTTCGTCTAACCCTTGCTCGAAAGATCCACAACCTGGATGGCAACAGCTTCACTGATTACTCTCCTTCGGCTGACTGTGTGTTTCCTATGAGATCATAGGTTTCATGCTAGCAATTCTTCCCCCTTTTCACCATCATAGAGCTTGCTTATATAGGTTAAGAGGAGCTTAACCTCTTGAGTTATCTTTAGAACAAGTTAAGGAACCTCCTCCTTAGATTAGGGATCTCCTGATGAAACCAAGAATTCGAATGCAACTGCCTTCTAATCTTGAAAGATCCTCCCCTTATTCTCCTCAACGGGCCAACTACTGCCTCAGATTAGGCAATGCTCTTACAAAAGGGGTATCAGAGCGTTGTAGCGCTCCCTGAGAAGCTTGAGGGAAGCGCCAATGCTCTAAAGGTGGATAGTGCTCCTTTAGAAGGGTAGGAGAGCGTTATAACACTCCCTGAAGCCTTGTAGGGGGGCGCCTGTGCTTCTAAGACTGATATAGGGGAGCGCTCACCCCCAGAACCTTTGATTGCAAGCTCTTCTCAGGTGTTAAGAGTTCTTTGACTTCAGTTAACCAATTTTCCCTCTCCAAATCAAGTGCATGAGATGTTTTAAGTGCCTCCTTAGTGTCGTTGGCATGGCAATATGCTTAAAAAACGTTTGCGACAATTGTGACCAACTTGCGACAATTGAGAGGAACATGCGACACTTATTCAGTTGAGTAATTTTGACGTGTAACACCTGTGTCTAGACAGCCCGCCTCCTCTGCACAATCTTTGCAATCCAAATTCTCATAATGAATCGAATGAATCGTTTGCACATGCTCATAAGCATATCCACTGCATGTGTCAACAAATCACAACTGATAGCCAACTGTCCCTTTCACCTGTTATCTCAACTGGATCTCCATTGGAACTGACATGCATGTAGTTAACCGTGGTGAATCTTCGGTTGCATGTGAGTTCACTAATTAACTGCACTCTCCCTAGTGCATGTTTAGTTACAACTAGTACAACTGATATTAACTCACTTAATTACACTTATAATTCTTTTACAATTCCAAATCACTCAATTATGAATGAGATAATAGATTAATATTTATTGTCTAATTTAATTAAGGGAAAAGTAAATTAGACACATGTTTCTTGTTGACTTTTCAACAAAATGGGCAGATTTCAAAGATGAACCTCATAATGTTAGGATTTCATTGGTAGCTGACGGTGTTAATCCATTCGGAGAGCTTAGGTCTATTTACTCAGTGTGGCCTATTTTTGTTATCAACAATAACATTCCTCCTTGGATGTCAATAAAGAGGGAGCACATAATGCTAACAATGATTGTTCCAGGTATTTGTTTACATTAATTTTTGGAATTTAACATTTTCATTTGTTTCAATTTTTGCATAATATCTTTT
>ML808637.1:71160-86018 GCA_009831015.1 Picea engelmannii | reverse complement strand
GATATATGCAACTTTGAAAGTCTTGTGACATGTTTCATTGTGTCTCACATGACAAAGAGCATTACCATTATTTTCATTGTGTCTTTTCATTGTGTCATGGACATGGTGTTTTATGTTTAAGAAGAGATCTTAGTGACTGCCATTCCACTTTAGAGTCCCAAAATAAATTTTAGAACCTATCTCTGATCTAGAGGTGAAGATGGCAATAACATACAAGACGTTTTCATTCTATGCATCCAGTTAGCATAGTTTGTGGATATGTCAACCTTTGATAACAAAGTTCTTAAGCTTTAGGTAATGAAGTAGGCATCCCTTTTTTAAAATGTGAAATCTGGAACAAAGAGGTATATGAAGGCATTTCTACATAGGAGGGTAATAACCTTATTGGATTTGTGTAGGAATAAAAATGTCCCACTCTCTGTTCCGTGGAAAATGTTGCACTCACATATTAAGATGGTAGTAAGGAAGAATTTGGAGGGGGAGTGATCTATAGAAATTCCAGTGTTCTGTATTCCTATTTATAGGTGGGAAGGGGGAAATATGATCATTGGGAATTGAAATTGTATTTAGCAAAGAACTAGTATTCGAGTAATAATCAGAGTTGCATTTTGGGAAAGCTTAATTACATGTGACCAAATCAATGAAAAACATGAAACTATAAGCTGTAGTTCTTACTTAATTTTGTGTAGCTTTTCTTGGTGTTGCTGGTATATTGTGGACATCAATATAATTTCTTTGTTTCTTAGTCTCAAGCATTAGGGACATTATTGTTTGGTGATTTGGTGTATTAGGATCACTAGTGCACCCATACCTAAAGAAGAGCATCGATGCACCTACATTGTATAGGAGCATTGGTTCACCCATAGCAAATAGGAGAAACAATATGCCAATACAGAAGCGAAGCACTGATGTCCTTTTGGGATATTATCACTGTCCTTTTGGGATATTATCACTCTAGTGTACATGGGTCATGGAGCACAAAGTTTTTGGAACCAAAATCGAGCACTACTGTATTTTGTGTTTTTTTACACTTGGGTGCACATTGGTATAGAAGCATCGGTGCACCTAGACAAATGTGGATCATCAATGTGTCTTGACCAATGTTTAGAACTGATGTTGTTTTGACATGTTGTTGCTGCAATGCACTTGTATCCGTGGATCACCAATGCTTTAGATATTAAAGGGCACCGGTAAAACATAATAATTTAGGTGCATCAATAAAAAAAAATTCTGCCAAAAGATCTGATTGCATGCCTTTGATAGAAACCTAGTGCAACATAAAAGTTTAGGTGTATCTATAAAACAAATTCTGCGAAAACCTCTAGTTTTAATGCAAGAGCATCGTAAGCAGCCAACCAAGTGAGCATGAAGGCGAAAGACAGTTGGAAAGCACTAGCGCACATTTTGAAATGTTTTGAAAGTTTAATGAGCGAACATTAATGTAATATCTAGGAGGCGTACTTGCATTTATATCTAGATGATGTAAACAGATCTTGAGTGATTTACTCTCATCTGTCGGATGTAATAGACATTAAGTATGTTTAATAAAAGTAGGTAGATTTGAATTAATAGATTAGACAGTTTTAGAAGTGTAGGAGGGAAAATGGATATAGACACCCTCACCCTTGTATTATTGTATCATTAGAACATAAGAAGAGATATTTTTCATAAGATGAAGAGTTGTAGCAGAGAGCTATAGAGAAGAAACCATGTACAGGAGCACTTGAGTTAATATATGAAGCTTTGACTCAATTTTCATGGTGTTATGATGCTTAATGTTTACATTTTTTGAATGGTATGTTTACAATTGTTTTATGTTCTCTGTTATGCATTTGTTTCAATGTTGTGTTGAATGTATGATTTCATGTTGAATGTATGAAGTCTGAGAGAGAAGAAGAATGAGTTTCAATTGTTTCTCTTCCTGAGAGTTTCTGCAAGGAGTGCAGTGAAACGTCTGCAAGGTGTGCGTTGACAAGGTTATAAGTTTACCTCAGAAAGCTCAGGAGGGATACCGTTGTTCTCATAACCAACAGAAGTGCAGGTGAAGCATAGAGTTGTGCAAGGTGTGCGTAGGCTAGTCGAATCCTTAGAAGTCATCAACTAAGGTGAAGGTTAAAGGACTATTGTTGCATAGAGTGCACAGAGTCAAGAACTCAAATAAACAGAGGTTATTTGAAAGATTTCCGCAAAGAGTGCACGGAGGAATCCTTTTGAAGTTTGGCTTTACTAGAAAAATATCGGGAGGGTTTGTACCTTTGAAGTGTTCAAAGGAAGACAGGGAGACGAAAGTCGAAAAAAATCTTGTAGAAGTCAAGTTCAGGAGGGAGAACACCGATTGGTTTTGCAGAAGTCATTGAGGAGTGAATCGGGCGGATAGAATTCTCTGTGGAGAATTTGTGAAATCGTGGGGACCGTAGGATCCAGTGGAGCTGCAAGGTGGTTAGGACTTGGATGAATCCACCACTCTGGTGTCGAGAATCAATGAGGACTGTTGATCGTGGTCAGTTGAGCCGTTAGATCATTTCGACATTTCGGGATTCGTAAGTCCAGAGTGAAAGCCAAAATCCTTGGTCACTCTAACCCCTGAAGAGCGAAAGGGATTTTTGTGTGTGAAGCTGAACGGTGGAATTTCGACATTTCGGTAATAGGGTTGGACACATCAGGAATTCCAATGACAAGGAGCCAAGACACTTGGTGCTGAATATCCTGAAGTCGCGAAATGTGACAAGTCTTTGGAGTGAATTTTGGCATTTCGGCATATCGAGTGTCAGGAAGTAGAGGAGGCTACAGTTTTTGGAATCGAGAGTTTCAAACTCCCGGTTCGCGAAAAGACAAAAGACCCAGAGCCATCGGATAGTGGAAGATCTCAACCATAGATCCCGTGGGAGGTGAAGCTTCGGGAATTCAGAGATCGAAATTTCGGGAGGTAAGGAACCTTTCTACTGTGGATTTTCGTGAGTTGCGAAATCCCAGAAAGAAAAAGGGCAAAGTTCCCAAAAGATTGAGGGGAAATAGCGTTGGGGCCCAATCGAGTTTCGGGATTCCGGGAATCGAGGGGTAGATTTGCATGGTCATGCAACTCCCGAAATCACGAAGAGTGAAAAGCCGAAAAGAGGGTCCCAAGGGTTAGTCAGAGGATACGCGATGGAAGCTAAAGGAGGTGGTCGAGGTTGAGTGAAAGTTCCGAAAGGTCATCGACCTCACCAAAAGGAAATTTTGGATTTCGGGAAATCATAAGGGAAGAGGAACAATTGTAGGTTGTTCACTCAAGCCCCGAAAAGCCAAAATTTGTGAGCAACAAGAGGCGTGTGTTCGGTGCATTGAAGGAGTCAACCCTCGTTGACGTTTCAGGTTTTGGAGGTTGAAGATACAAGGAGCTCGTCATCAGAATTCGTGAAATCGCGAAATCCAAAACTATGAATCGGGGAAAAAGACCTGATCATATTTTTTGGTTAGCTGTGGAGTGAATGCCTTGTGGTTGATCGCACAAGCATAACTCACAAGGACCTGTGGATTACACTCTTGTGTGTGTGTGAGGTATTCCCTGTGGGGAAACCGAAGAGTCAATTAGACTCAGGGAGAAGATTTAGAACAATCCTGTGAGGATCTTGGCCTGAGGGTCGGGGGTCTGCATCATTTGGTATCAGAGCATAGAAAAATTTCTTTTCTTTCTGTAGCAGAGAGAAGGGAGAAATTTTACAGCCATGCCGCCGTGAAGAAGAGACAGGCAATTACCCGATCCAGTAGTGGAAAGGGAAATGCATGAATTACGTGCCAGGCTTGATGCCATGGAGAAAACATATAGGCACACATTTGATGTTGGGGATATCAGTGAAGATGAAAGTGAAAATGAAGCTGGAAACGAAGGAGAAGAAGTTGCAGCCGAAGATGCTGCATAAGAACACCTATTCAGGGCTGTTGCAAGGATAGGTGCCAGAGAAAAAATGGGCATTCCAGTGTACGAAGGCAACTTAGATGTTGAAGAACCTCTAGACTGGATTAGAGCTCTAGACAAATACTTTGACTATGAGAATGTTGAGGAAGACAAGAAAGTAAAACATGCCGTTACTAGACTTAAAGGGCATGCAACACTATGGTGGGATGAACTGCAGGCTGACAGACGCTGCAAGGGAAAGCAAAAAATCAAAAGCTGGGATAGAATGGTTGCAAAGATGAAAGCCAAATTTATACCCAAGGATTATCAAATCACTATATTTTGGAGGATGTAGAATTTGAGATAGAAGATGGTGTCAGTGAAAGAATACACTGAATAATTCTACAAGATAAACATCAGAGCAGGTCATCGGGAAAGCGATGATGAAAAGGTTGCCAGGTACATGAATGGTCTGCAATATGAAATTCAAGATTTGATGAGCATGATGACCATTCGAAATGTGGAAGATTCTTATCAGATAGCTCTGAAAGCTGAAGAGAAGCTGAGCTGGAAGCAAGGTCAAAGAGGCCGAGGTAGAAGTTGCCAGAGGCAAAACAATTACCCAAGACAGAACTGAAAAACCCAAAGAAGAGGGGAAGAAACCTCAAACTCAAACTAAGAGAGGAGGAAGATCACAAGGAAGGTAGTATGCTGATAGAAATACGTTTCCTTGAGCCAGAGGAAGAGGAAGAGGTCGAGGAGGTTGTTAACTCCCAAAATGAACCGGTCCCTATGGTCGCATTTTGTGGTGGATAACATGGCTGTTAGTAGTTTTCTCAAAATGGTTTTAAGTTTTTCCTGGCTGCAAAATTTAGGTTTTAATTTTTGTCTTACAAATAAGATGACCCATAAAGGTCTTCTCTTTAAAATTTTCATAAATCACTTTCAACAGCTAACGTGTGTTTAATAGATGAGTGGTAGCTGTTGAAAGTGGCGACTTTCAACAGCTAAGGAGCATATCTCATAGGTCTGTGCGCTGCTGAAAGTGATGACTTTCAACAGTCGAGGAGCATTTCTCACGGGCTATTAGCAGACAAAAAACATTAGCTCTCCATCAACTGGGTTGTGTGATGCTTTCAAGAAAAGAATATGATACAACTGTAAAGGAAGGATCTTAACCACCAAAAGTTTTTGTCATTTTTAAATCATCATGTTCCCGTACACGCCAAATGTTCATGTTTATTCAAAGGGGTTGAGTTGCGATTTCATTTAGAAGGCTATTCGCTTGAATCCTGCATGGAAAGGACGCGTGGAGGGTTTTGTTAATCCAGCGCAGCATCACAAGGTGCCAGAACCAATGTTCAAACATTCGATGAGGAGGAAGTGTAAAATGAATGGGGCAGAGTCGTATTATCAGCTACAGTTTATCAAATTATCTTCTGAAGTTCGTTAAGGCTCCACCGATCCGTCAGGGTTTTGACTATGCATTTCACCTGCAGTGAAACCAGAGCATCAACGACTCATTGCGGATGCAGGTGCTCCCTCCTGTCTGGCTTCTCTGTTTAAATGACGTGCTGAGAATGGTGTTCCTCGAAGAGTTGCTGATGCTATCACAAAACCAGCCCATGAAAATGGCACTATCAAACTTGCATCAGGACAGAAGGAGGAATTCCTCCATTAGTTGATTTGTTTGACTCAACCGATACCAAAGTGCAGCGAACAACAACAGGTGCTCTGCGTACCTTAACATTCAAAAATGAAGCGAACAAATTAGACTGTGAAATATAATGCTTTTCCCACCCTTATTTTCATGTTGCGTGCTGAGGATGTTGGCATCCACTATGAGGCGGTGGGTGTAATCGGGAATTTGTTTCATTCTTCTACTGATATAAAGAAAAATAAGTTTTTCTTGCTAGAGCTTTACAAACAGTCATCGGTCTCTCAAGTTCAAGATGCCAGGGAAGCCAAAGGGAAGCAACATTGTTATTGGGGCGGTTCGCAAATGCAATGTTCATATTGTCCAACGTGGTGCTGTTCGCCCTCCTTTTAAAAATAAAAAAGGCTCCAATCGCCAGACGCCCAACTCAAAGAGATGGTAGTATTTGCTCTTGGAAGATTAGCACAGAGTTCACACGATTTCGCTGGCATTGTCCATAACGGGGGTCTAATACCTTTTCTCGAGCTTCTAGAGTCTAGAAATGGATCTCTTCAACACAATCTAGCTTTTTCTCTTTATGGGTTTGCAGATAATGAGGATAATATTTCTGACATCAAAAAAGAGGGCGGTGTTCAAAAGTTACAAGATGTAGAATTGATTGTCCAGGCATCAAAGGACTGTGTCAACTGGTCTGCGTTTGGAATTTGAGGATGAACAAGTCAATGCTTCAAGACCATCTGCAACCAGAGGCGATGCAGCTTCTACCTTCCATTTTCTAACAGAGGATATAACATCACAGTTGCAAAAATAGAAAGAAGAGCTTGATCAATTTGTGAGGGCACAGGCATATCAGTTGAGGCAATCTCTTGAAGAGAAGAGGCAGAGGCATTCACAATCTATGCTTTCTATGATTGAGGAAAGCGTCTTGAGGAAAATGAGGGTTAGAGACTGCAGAGAAAAATGGAGAAGGTCTTTCAAGACCAACAACTGCACCAGTTCTTTCAAATCTCATAGCAAACAACAGTTATTTTGATGCTTCTGTGGATTTACACTTGCTAACAGTTTCTCAAGTATTGGCAGCAGGACCAACTAATTGGAATGAAGCACTTGCCTCAGATTCTTTTGCATTTCTTGTGTTAGATCACGAGACTGTAAAATGAAAATTGTGAAGCTGAAGATGATATGGTAACAGTAGAGCTTCTTGCAACAAAGTTATCTTCATTTGATACTCCAAACAGAGTGTTCACATGCGAACGGATAATATCGGTTTACTATGAGGCTCAACATAATGTTAATAAGAGAATGGTAAATAGATCTAAGGCTGTAATCTACAGCAGGAACATTTTGAGCTATCCTTGGCAGCCTATCAAGCTCAACACCTTTATGAATATCAGAAAGAATGCTTATCAGTAAGCAGTTACAAAGTATTCATCTGCCTGATTGTGATTAAGAAAGTGCTTGCTTCAACACAGGATGTTTTTCTTCTTCTGAGATCAACAAATATTATAAACATATGTAAGAGCATTGCTAGCAGTGTACTAGGGAATATGTTGTGAGTGATTATTACACAGGCATGCTATCCAAGACACAATGTGCAGAACTTGATAACTACCTTCCAGAGTTGGCTACTTATATGAAAACATTTGCAAGAAACTACACATTGACTATGTCACCTCATCTGGGCCCTGATGATTGCTGTTCTTACTTCTCAATCATGGTTTGCATGTTCAACAAGGAACATGAGCAATTGCTGCAATAGAATGCAAGAGTGGGCAGAGAGATCTTCTTGTTGCACAGTATTTTGGTCAGGTGGAATTGGTTACTCATTTTCCGGGCAATCAACTGTTTAAAGCCAAAGATGAACTATTCGACTTGTCCATAGCTCATTAATGTGGATTACATCTGTTGAAGACTTAATAGAGAACAAAGATGACATAAGGCATAAAATACTCCAGATTTTGTGCAGTTGTTAAGGATTCGATTCACCTTTCCAGTCAAAGTTTTCCAACAAGAAGATCAAATGTACAGGTGGCAGGGAATTCATCAATCAAAAGATACCTTATCAGCTAAATATAAACAGTCAAAGAATCATCTCAAGATTTCAAGGGAGAATCTGCATGTACCAGATCGAAGCCCACCGAGCCTTGGGAGGCTAACTCCACTTCACCAACTATCAAGCACGAGAAGGGGGACCAGCACATTATCTTTTCCTTGTTTTGAGGGATCATTCTCTATCTTTTTGCATTTTCTATTCTAGTTAGTATAACTGGATCCATGATTTGAGGATCTAGAGACTGTTTTGTAAAGGCTATAAAGCCTGGAAACTCAGTCAGAGTAAGGGTTCGATTTTGGATAGAGTAATTGGCTATATTGTACTCAGACTTTGATGTTAATACAGATCACAGGTTCCTTTCAATTTTGATTGTCAGCTTTCCATCTTTTCTTCTGCATTATTATCTGTGTTGTCAAGCTTTGAATGGATGTCATCCCATTGTTTAGCTCATAGCCTGATAATAAGTCTCTTGATTGTCTCTTAGACCCTGCTTTGCACTGGTTTAGTTACAATTTATTCTCCACCCACTTTAAAGCTGCCCGCTGATTAATCAATCTTTGAGAGCACTGTCTATTTGTTTATCATTTTCATGTTTGAATGCCACAAGCTATATTGAGTTGTCCCATTGATCCACATTCACAAAATACAAAAAACATTCATTTCTTAAGTTACCAAGCATCTCTGGTCTGCAACCACAGAGGGTTTCTTGGAGTGATAACAGAGGTGATGTGAAATGCTTTGTCTGTGGAAAAATTGGACATAAATCCTATGAGTGTCAAGATAAGAAGAAAGAAGGTGGTGAAACTCACACTGACGAAGCTCAAGGATGGAATGTTGAGGAAGAGTATGCTAAGGGTAGAAGATCCTTGATGGTGAGGAAAGGTCTCTTAAATCCGAAGAAGGAGGCAGAGAACCCAGCCCAAATAAATAGTTTGTTTTAGACTGCTTGCAAAGCTAAGGATAGAGTATGCAAGGTCATAGTGGATAGTGGTAGCATAGATAATCTTGTATCTATAGAGATGGTAGAAAAGATGGAGCTGGAGATTGTTGTACATCCAAGCCCATATAGAGTTTCGTGACTATAAAAAGGACATCAGGTAAATGTCACTAAACAATGTTTAGTTGAATTTAAAATAGGGGGATATAAGGATGAAATATTATGTGATGTCATTTGCATGGATGTTTGTCATCTATTACTGGGTAGACCATGGCAATATGATAGAAATGTGATTCATGATGGGAGAAAGAACACATACACCCTAGAGAAAAATGGTAGGACACACATGTTGCTGCCGATTAAGGATAAAGAAGTGAAAATAGAGGTGAGAAACACTGTACTTCTCATGAGTGGGAAGGAACTTCTTAATGAGGTTAAGAAAAAGGAAGACACACAATTTATTGTGGTTAGGAAGCCCAAAATTGTTTTGTCCAGTACAAGAATAGATGATTTACCAGAGGAAATCCAGAAGTTGCTGGGAGAGTTTGCTGATATAGTAGTGGAAGAACTACCCTGTTTGTTGCCACCTATCAAGAGTATAATCCATCATATCGATCTTATACCTAGAGCCAGTTTACCGAACAAAGAAGCGTACAGGTTGATGCCACAGGAAAATGAAGAAGTTAAGAGACAGGTCTAGGACTTAATGGACAAAGGATTGATTCGAGAGAGCTTGAGTCCATGCATTGTTCCGACAGTGCTCAACCCAAAGAAAGATGGAGGCTAAAAAATGTGTACAAACTCAAGGGAAATCAATAAGATTACCATCAGATACAGATTTACATTGCCAAGGATGGACGACTTGATGGATTGCTTGAGTGGAGCAAAGTTTTTTTCAAATATTGATTTGAAAAGTGGGTATCATCAAATTCGAATGAGAGAAGGTGATGAATGGAAGACAACATTCAAGACGAATGAAGGGATTTATGAATGGCTTGTCATGCCATTTGGATTAATAAATGCGCCCAATACTATCATGATATTGATGAACGAAGTCCTGAAGGATTTCATTGGGAAATTCGTCATTGTATATCTTGATGATATATTAATTTTCAGCAAAACAAAAGCATAACACTTAAATAATTTAGCTGCAGTAATGGGGAGATTACAACAAGAGAAATTGTTGATTAATATGAAGAAATCGTCATTTATGAGGACATAACTCATTTATTTGGGTTTTTTTATCTCTGCAAATGAGTTGAAGATGGATCCGGAAAAGGTAAATGAAATTAAGAATTGGCCATCACCGAAGAGCATATTTGAAGTTCGAAGCTTCCATGGTTTGGCTAGCTTCTACAGAAAATTCATCTGAAATTTCAGTGGAATTAGCACACCAATGATGGATACAGTGAAGAAAAGACATAAATATTTTCACTGGACAGAGGAAGTAGAGAAGAGTTCCAATCTGCTAAAGAAGAGGATCACTGAGCAGCTAATTTTGGTTTTTCCAGATTTCAACAAGACATTCCCGGTCAGGTGTGACTTGCAATTGGAGCGCTCTTGAGCCAAGACAATAGGTCGATCGTGTATTTCAGTGAAAAACTGAATGAAGTGAAAATTAAGTACTCCATATATGACAACAAATTCTATGCAGTCATACAAGCACTGAAGAAATGGAGACACTATTTGTTTCCCAAAGAGTTTGTTTTGTACAGTGATAATCATGCTTTATAATTCGTGACTCAACAGGAGAAGTTGAACCAAAAACATGCTAAATGGGTTGAATACATGCATAATTTTACTTTTGTGACTAAGCATATTTCTGGAACTGCTAACAAAATTGTTGATGCTTTGAGCAGGAAATGTTTTCTTATGCAGGAATTCAGAGTCAAGACTTTGGGTTTTGATAGCCTCAAAGAAATGTATAGGGATGACCCAGATTTTAAGGAAGCATATGAGGCATCTGAGAATCCAATTATCAGAGACAGAAGCCAATGGACTGAGTATATGATCCAGGATGGATTATTATTCAGGGGAAATAAATTATGTATTCCAAAATGCTCCATGAGGGAGAATCTGCTGAAGATAAAACACAGCGGAGGATTGGCTGGACACTTCGGTCATGATAAGACATTCTCAAAGTTGAATGGCTCATATTTTTGGCTAGGGATGATGAAAGATGCTAAGAAATTTGTGGAAAGATGCAGAATTTGTTAGCACAGAAAAGGGAAAAGGAATAACACAGGGTTATACCAACCAATACCCATTCCTGAAAGGCCATGGGGCACAGTGAGCATGGATTTCATATTAGGACTTCCAAGGACACAGAGAGGATATGATTCAATTTTTGTGGTGGTAGACAGATTTTCAAATATGGCACATTTCATACCATGCCAAAAAACCAGCGACGCAACTCATATTGCAAACTTGTTTTTCAAGGAAGTCGTTAGACTTCACGGCTTGCCAAAGAGTATTGTTTCTGATCGAGATACCAAGTTCGTGGGACACTTCTGGAGAACCTTATGGAAGAAGCTGGGGAAAAACTTGTCTTTTAGCTCAGCGTATCATCCTTAGATGGATGGGAAAATAGAGGTCGTAAACAATAGCTTGGGAGATTTGCTGAGAAGCTTCATGACTGAACACCACAGTCAATGGGATCACATTTTGCCACAGGCCAAGTTCACTTACAATGATTCACTCAACAAAAGCAGAGGGCAGAGTCCATTCCAGATTGTATACGGAATGCAGCCAAGAGGAGTTTCTGAATTGAAATATGCAGAACAAGCTGAAGTCAAAAGTGTTAGTGCAGAGGACTTTGTAGAAGCAATGAAGGAGCTTCACAGCTGAGTTAAGGAGTGATTGCAGAGTTCGAGTCAAGAATACAAGTACAGAGAAGATCAACACAGGCGATAACTTCAATTTGAAGTTGGTGATTTGATTCTTGCACATATGAGGAAGGAAAGGTTCCCAAGGCGAACATATAACAAACTGAAGATGAAAAAGATTGGACCATGCAAGGTCATAAAGAAATTTGGGGCAAACACATATGAGATTGAATTTCCTTATGGGATTAGAATCTCACCGATATTCAATTTTGCAGATTTGTACCCTTACAGAGATGAAGAAGTAGGAGCAGAGGAGGAACAGAAAGAGGTTCAATGGACAAAACAAATGCCTGTAGCTGAAAAGCCAGAGATGGAGAGCATAATTGACAAGAGGGTCAGCAAAAAGACCAGGAGAAAAGAATATTTTGAATACTTGGTCAAATGGAAGGGACACCTAGTTGAAGATGCCAGTTGGGAGGATGAAGCAGAAATTCATAAGCATGGACAAACTGTGCAAGAGCTCATGAACATGAGTTCATGAAAATTTTCAAGCAAGGGAGTATGATGCAGGAGCATCATAAGCCACCAGCCAAGCGAGCAAGAAGGCAGAAGACAGTTGGAAAGCACCAGTGCACGTTTTGAAATGTTTTGAAAGTTTAATGAGCGAACATTAATGTAATAGTTAGAAGGTGTACTTGCATTTATATCTAGAGTTGTAAAAAGATCTTGAGAGATTTTCTCTCATCTGTCTGATGTAATAGACAATAAGTCTGTTTAATGAAAGTAGGTAGATTTGAATTAATATATTAGACAGTTTTAGAAGCACAGAAGGGAAAACAGATATAGACACCCTCACCCTTGTATTATTGTATCATTAGAACATAAGAAGAGATATTTTTCATAAGCTGAAGAGTTGTAGTAAAGAGCTATAGAGAAGAAACCATGTACAGGAGCACTTGAGTTAATATATGAAGCTTTGACTCAATTTTCATGGTGTTATGATGCTTACTATTTACATTTGCTGAATGGTATGTTTACACTTGTTTTATGTTCTTTGTTATGCATTTGTTTCAATGCTGTGTTGAATGAATGAAGTCTGAGAGAGAAGAAGAATGAGTTTCAATTGTTTCTCTTCCTGATAGTTCCTACAAGGAGTGTAGTGAAACATCTGCAAGGTGTGCATTGACAAGGTTCTAAGTTTACCTCAGAAAGCTCAGGAGGGATACCGTTGTTCTCATAACCAGCAGAAGTGCAGGTGAAGCACAGAGTCGTGCAAGGTGTGCGCATGATAGTCGAAGCCTTAGAAGTCATCAACTAAGGTGAAGGTTGAAGGACTGCTATTGCAGAGAGTGCACTGAGTCAAGAACTCAAATAACCAGAGGTTATTTGAAAGATTACCGCAAGGAGTGCGCACAGGAATCCTTTTGAAGTTTGGTTTTACCAGAGAAAGATCAGAAGGGTTAGTACCTTTGAAGTGTTCAAAGGAAGACAGGGAGACGAAAGTCGAAAAAAATCTCGTAGAGGTCAAGTTCAGGAGGGAGAACACTGATTCGTTTTGCAGAAGTCATTGAGGAGTGAATCGGGCAGATAGGATTCTCTGTGGAGAATTTGTGAAATCGCGGGGACCGTAGGATCCAATGGAGCTACAAGGTGGTTAGGAGTTGGACGAATCCACCACTCTGCTGTCGAGAATCAACGAGGACCTTTGATCGTGGTCAGTTGAGCTGTTAGATCATTTCGACATTTCGGGATTCGTAAGTCCGGAGTGCAAGCCAAAATCCTTGGTCACTCTAACCCCCGAAGAGCGAAAGGGATTTTCGCGTGTGAAGCCGAACGGTGGAATTTATGCATTTTGGTAATTCAGGGTTTGGCACATAAGGAATTTCTATGAAAAGGAGCCAAGATACTTGGTGCTGAAGATCCCAAAGTCGCGAAATGCGACAAGTCTTCGTAGTGAATTTTGGCATTTCGGCATATCGGGTGTCAGGAAGTAGAGGAGGCCGTGGTTTTTGGAATCGAGAGTTTCAAACTCCCGGTTCACGAAAATCTGAAAGACCCAGAGCCGTGGGATAGTGGAAGATCTCAACCGTAGATCCCATGGGAGGTGAAGCTTCGGGAATTTGAAGATCGACATTTCGAGAGGTAAGGAACCTTTCCGCGGTGGATTTTCGCGAGTCGCGAAATCCCTGAAAGCAAAAGGGGAAAGTTCCCGAAAGATTGAGGGGAAATAGCATTGGGGTCCAATCGGGTTTTGGGATTCTGAGACTCAAGGGGTAGATTTGCATGGTCACGCAACTCCCGAAATCGCGAAGAGCGAAAATCCGAAAAGCGGGTCCCAAGGGTTAGTCAGAGGATACGTGACGAAAGCTAAAGGAGTTGGTCGAGGTTCGGTGAAAGTTCTGAAAGGCCATAGACCTCGCCAAAGGGAAATTTCAGATTTCAAAAAATCATAAGGGAAGAGGAACAATTGTAGGTTGTTCGCTCAAGCCCCGAAAAGCCGAAATTCGTGAGCAACAAGAGGCGTGTGTTCGACGCATTGAAGGAGTCAACCCTCATTGGCATTTCAGGTTTCAGAGGTTGAAGAGACAAGGAGCTCGACATCATAATTCATGAAATCGTGAAATACAAAACTCTGAATCGATGAAAAAGACCTGATCATATTTGTTGGTCAGTTGTGGAGTGAACGCCTTGTGGTTGATCGCACATGCATAACTCACAAGGACCTGTGGATTACACTCTTGTGTGTGTGTGAGGTATTCCCCATGGGAAAACCGAAGAGTCAATCAGACTCAGGGAGAATATTTAGAACGATCCTGTGCGGATCTTGGCCCAAGGGCCAGGGGTCTGCATCAAGTTTCCTACCTTTGCTAGAAACCCACACTAAAAATGGAGAAGGGAGAAGTGGTTCCACAAAAACATCCACTAATTGGTGTTTTCATTAGAATTATTGTAACTTTTATGTTATTCATGTAGAGCATGATTCTAATGAAGTAATCTGCAACATGTCCAATACAAAGGATCTTGAGTGAAGAACAAATGATGTGGTAAGTTTTCCCCTGAATTGTGTTATTTTCTCTACTTTCTGTATGTTCATGGATTTGTGTTATTTGTATGCATTTCTAGGAGCCCTATTTCATATTGTCATTGTTCATGTCATGTTGACATTATGAATATCATCATGTTAAGCTAGAATCATTACATTTGTTCCTTGTGTATTATGTTAACTTTTTTTTTCTTGTTAGCATTATTTCATTTATCTTGTCAAGTATATGTTGTTAGTTTGTTATGCCACCTATGTTTTATGAAAGTAGTTCTACACTTCCTTTCATTGAGAAGACAATGATGGCCTTGCTATCAGTGATGTTCAGGCAATAAGTTTGGGTATGGTGAACCTATTCGAATATAAGTTTTATATTTGAAATTTACCAAACAAAGGGTCAAAAATATATTCATGGTTGAGTGTTTCTAGTTAAGCGTCATTTCAACTTATACTACTCATTGCTAATCATTGT
>ML808637.1:20559-48816 GCA_009831015.1 Picea engelmannii | reverse complement strand
GGCGTGTGAAGTGAGACCCACCTCCTATCATGTCGCCCTCCGGGTCGTGTTTCCCCTCTCGCCAGCTATACTCCACTCAACCATGCGACAGGGCTGTTCCTAATGGCCATTTTCTAACCCTGTAGGGATTCATCCCTATTGTCCAGTCACTAGCCCTGTCGGGGTTCGGCGGTTGCAGAGTCGAACGATTTGACATTCCTGTAGCGGCGAGGCGCGAAATATAAAGAGGTGCCATGATTATTTGACGTGTGATCATGACCCGTGATCACATGGGAGCAGAGAGAGAAAGAGAGATCTAGCTTATGCTAGGCCTCCGTAGATATTTCGGGGGCTCTGATTCTGCAGAAAGCAACGAAAAATTTGATTATGGTAGTGGGTGCGTTACAGCCCCCAGTATATGACTGGGGTTCTCGGTCTAGGACCAGGCAGTTAAAGTCCCTAGATATGTCTAGGGCCCCTGGATATGTTCCAGGGTACCCATGCCTGGGCATGGGTTGATCCTTGGTCTTGTACCTTGGTGGATAAGACCCCAGAATTGTTCTGGGGCAACCTAGTCCTTGATCAGGTGTGTTTTGGTGTATGACTCTCCTTGAAGATGGGCATGACCACATGAGGGATGTATCCCATATGAAATGATGATAAAGTTAATAAGGTCACCTTGAAAATGAATGGACAAGTATTGTCACCAGGTAACCCCATCTGAACCCCCCTTTACCCTTTCTTGTGTTTGTTTGGGGTTTTGTTTTTGTCTTAAGGGTTAATATAAAATATTTATTAAAATGTTTTAATTATAACATGTTTCAATCAATATTTATATTAATTTAAACATGTTATTTTTAATAGTTATTTTAATTATTATTACCCTTATTTTACCCTAGCCTAAAAGTATAAATAGAGGCCTACCCCCCTTACCTTTAACACATTATATTGTGCTATTATAGTATCCTCCAAAAGGTGAGCAGATCTCCTCTAGTGTGTTGCGGCCCTCCTTTGCAACAATGGTTGAGTGGTGTAACAGTACAGTACTCCAAGTTTTTCGGTTTCTTGATCTTTACAACTTGTGTGCCTCTTGTGTGGAATGTGTCAAGGGTTGTTGCAGGGCTGTTTTGATGCTGTTGTGACCTGTGTGAAGCTGTCGTCACCTCTCTCTAGCACAAATCTGTTTCCTTCCTTGAACCATGGCCTCCCTAGTGTAGATCTAGTCCTGCACATTGGGTCATGACCTCTCAAGCATAGATCTAACCCCAGGCATGGTCTCTCAAGATCTGATCTATTCCTATTATTTGAGTTCCAACCATTCTTTATATGAGGGTTTGGGCCATTGGAATTTCTGTGTGTGTAAGGGTTTCATTACATAAATTTCTGTGTGGTGGTTTTAGGTGATTTCTCCTCCTGGTGGCAAGAAAATTTATTCATCTCTTGGCAAGAGATCTAACCTAGATGATAGATCTATGATCCTGAATTTTTTCTGAGCATAAGCACAAATGGAATTGCATCTCTAATGTGTGACTGTGTCTCCTTCAAAGGTAAGTCTCCAAGGTAAGTTACTTACTAATTTTTTCATTGGACCAACTCTTTATTTAACTTGAAGTTTAATATGTTTGAGATCCACTTTAAATTCAATTTCCCTAGTTGCATCTTGAAACAATGGGTATATATATATATATTCCAGAGAAAAACTCATTGCATTTGATATCCTAGTAGGAAATAAAAATACACATAAGCTATCCTTTTGGCTCAGTTCATCTTCCCTGATACTAACCTAGACATATACATTTCATCTTCCAAAAGAGATCCATATATGATTTGTACATAGCCATACAAAATCAATCTAGACAAAACCTAACATAACTAGAATCATCTTTAACCTCCAAGAAAACATAATTCTATATCTACCCCAAGACATATCAACCAAACATCAAAACATAGAAAATTGAGTAGCTTCTAGTAGAGCATTGTCCTTGTATTCACATTCCACAAGGAGCCTTGTAGCATGATGGCTTATTTTGACAACATATCCTATTTTTTATTAAAATCCATGTAGATATGGAAAAATGAGGCCTCCTCGAACACATATTTTTTATACAAGCATAGTGCCATGATTGGCTCCAAGACCAAATATGTAATATTAAATTTTCCATTATCCCAATCCATCAAAAACTTAAAATCTCCAAGAACTTGAAAACACCTAATATTTTTTTCAAGTGCCACTTTCATCAACATCTAGAGGGTGTAGAATTCAACCATGTTATTTGCTCCCATCCCTGCTCCATATTTTAAGGAGAAGAAGTGGTAATGATACAAAAAGAGTATGACTCCATCCCCACACATTTTTGGAGAGCCTTGATAAGATCCATCAAAGAAGTCCCAAGGCTTTGTGAAATCAATACGGGGCTCATGCAATATGATTTGGGATTTAATATAAATATTAATATCAAAATTGATGCCCAAAATATTTTTTAATTTTTTTTCTAAATAAATTTTGGTCGTCGCATATCCAACGACAACTTTTATCGATGCGACATTTTTTCTATATAAACATTGAAAAGATGTCGTCGCCTATGCAATGACAATTTCTATTGATGCAACAATTTTGCTATATAAACAAAGGAAAGTTGTCGTTGAATAGGCGACGACAACTTCTATTGATGCGTCGATTTAGCTACATAAACAACAAAAAGTTGTTGTCGAATAGGTGGCGACAACTTCTATTGATGCGTCGATTTAGCTGCATAAACAACAAAAAGTTGTTGTCGAATAGGCAACGACAACTTGTATTGATGCGACGGTTCAGCTATATAAACAACGAAAAGGGGTGTCGAATATGCGATGACAAGTTCTATTGATGCATCGGTTTAGCTACATAAACAACAAAACGTTGTTGTCAAATATGCGACGACTGCTTCTATTGATGCATCGGTTTAACTATAAAAGTTGTTGTCGCAATTTAGGCGAAAAGTTGGTTTGAGATTCTTTGCCTATATCGTCGCTTGTGCGACGTTTGATCAAGGTCATTGAAAATTCCATGTCACATAAACCAATGTTTCAGAGACTCCAAATTCTTTGCCATATCAATGACATAATGTTGCAATAGCATCGAAACAACCATCACAAAATGGGCCAAATATGCTAGTGACCCCAGTTTTTACCCAATCAATGGTAGGGGGAAAACCTTCTTTCACAGGAAACCCCTCATAATCTTGGGGACCATCCCAAGGATGTACGTTTCATCAACCATATCAGAGAGGGACATCATACCCCAACCCATAAGGAGGAATACCGAATCCCAATCCTTTTGGATTACATTATGGAAAACCTTTCCGGGGGTCCCGAATCCCACTTGGGGTCCTCAAGGTCAACCATATTATGCTCCCCAAGGGCCAAATCCTTACCCTCCTCAAGGACAAACTATTTACCTTCCTCAAGGGTAGATTGGTAATCCACCTCAGACTAATCAAGCTCACTATCCTCCCACAGGTTACACTGGTTATCCTTCCTAGGGCCAAATGGGTTTCCCTTCTCCTTTCATGAACATTCCCCAATAGATGAATCCTCCCTTTGCTGGTCAACAACAATAGTACATGGGAGGGTCTGCTGGTTACAACTATCCATCTCAACCAGTTTACGACCCTACTGGTGTCCCCATGCCACACCAATATTATCCTCAGGTCAATTGACAACTATCGTTCTTAGCCACTCTGGATATACCATATCTATCAATATTGAAAAATGATCCCATATCACACTCTCCTTTCTAGCCAATTATTTATGCTAAATTTCCTTTTGATATCCTGAAATTTAACGGTAAACCTGGTGAAGACCCTAACAACCATGTTATGAATTTTCATCTATGGTGTTAATAAAATTCACTTATGGATGATTCTATCTGATTACATATTTTCTAGTGCGCACTTACGGGTTCAACAACCAAATGGTACATTGAGCTCCAATGTGGTACTTTTAAAGATTTCAATTCCCTTTCCATGGCTTTTCTCACACACTTTCAATTACCCATCCATTACGAGACTGGTACAAGACTCTTGACGTCCCTTCGTCAAACCAACTACGTACATATCTCTGATCATATTCATGAGTGGAGATGACGATATAGGTTGATCAAAGCAACCTTTCATAACCAATTATTGGCTGAATGGTTCACTAAATCTATTTTACCTCCAATTGCCCGTGACCCAACATTTTTGGTCGAACATCTCATGTGATGAACGACGTCGTATTCGACACCACTCCAAACGCTACCTCATCATCAGTGATACATTGTACCGTCATGGAATTGATACTGTCCTATGACATTGTTTAACCCACGATGAAGCTGAACGAGTGTTAAATGACTGTCACCTTGGAGCTTGTGGCAGTCATCTTTCTGGGATGGATACAACCCAAAAAATATTACATGCAAGTTATTTTTGGCCTTCTATATTCAAAGATTGCATCGAGGCCGTTAAAAAATTCCCACCCCATCAAATCTTTTAGAATAAATCATGTACCCACCCCGCTCCACTACATTCCATTGTCACCGTCGACACCTTTGAAAAATGGGGTATGAATTTTATGCAATGTAAGCCTACCTCAGTCGGGGGCATGGTTATATCATCGTTGTCGTTGATTACTTCACTAAATGGGTTGAGGCTATGCCTACATTCCTTAATTATAGCTGTACTACAACACTCTTTGTATTTAACCACATAATAACTCGATTTGGTGCCCCGCAAGTTATTGTAACTTATCATGGCTCACACTTCCAGAACCAGATGATGAGTGAATTGAGCACCAACCTGAGTTTTCTCCATGAAAACTCATCCTTCTACTATCCTCAGGAGAATGGACAAGTTGAATCCATCAACAAATTCTTGGAGACCATGCTCCAACGTATTGTGGGAACAAACAAAACCTCTTGGCACTTGCAACTATTCTCCACACTCTGGGCCTATCGAACTTCCATGAAAACCGCAACTAGATTCACACCATTCTAGTTGGTATATGACATAGAATCGATGTTTCCAATCGAATGTGAGATCCCTTATTTGAAACTTACCGTAGAACTCCTACCTCACACTTTTTTTGAAGAGAAATGATTCATATATTTAATCAAGTTGGATGAAACTCGTCGTGATGCTACACCCATTAACAAGACGTATCAAAAATGAATGAAACATCAATATGAAAAATCCATTCAACCTCGGGCTTTTGCAGAAGGAGAATTGATCCTAGTCTATGATCAAGATCATGACAAGATGGGGGCAGGAAATCTAGAACCCATGTGGCACGAGCATTATATCATAAAATGTGTGCTACACAGAGGTACCTATGAGTTAGTCGATTATGATGGAATATCTCTCAGTGAGCCCTGAAATGGGCTTTACCTCAAGAAGTACTATGCATAGAATATCTCAAATGTGTGCTTTGTACATTATTGTACTGTATACTATTGACTTGGTGTGTATTTTTTTTTGCATTCATGAGTTTTCTCTTAGCTGCTTATACTTTTCTTTGTGATTACATGCGTAGATGAAATCACCCTTTTGTCAGTGTTTCATGGAAACCTGCACAAGAGACCTAGCTAAAGCATACACAAACAAAGATTATCAAGAAAAGGAAGAGAGATACAATATGAAGAATAAGAATCGATGTATATTATGCTCTATTCAATGAATGAGTGATATTCACTCATATAGACAATGAAATCCTATCTTAGGAATGCATGCATAATAGTTATGGTCTAAAATTAGAAAGTATAAAATAGAACTAGTCAATTAACTCCCACTGAACTCGTGTGCCCGAAAATATAAATTTCTCCAACACCCCCCCTGAACATCACTATGGAGTAAAAAACGAGTCTCAGCTACTAGGCCATAATAGGTACTCATGTACAATGCAACTAGTGAACACTGAATAAAAATGAGGAAAGAGGGAAAACCACATGGGAAACCCCCCCCCTCAAAATACAATGCATCAAAAGAAGAAAAGGTAGCTTCTAGGCAACCGTGTTCTTCACTGCAAGACGATCTCGCAAATTCTGAAACTTCTTGATGCAGGAGCATCATTAGCAAAGAACGAGTGGAGGACAACTCAGTGCACTAGCGCACATTTTGAAGTGATAATTTTGAATTTAATAAGGCATATAACACAAACATCTGAAAAGATTGTAATTTGTGAGCATCTTAAATGTTTTTGAGCTGGACGATCGCGTGAGATCGTTGGGGAATGTATTTTATTTTAATGTAGTATTTTAAAGTATAGATTCATTGCGTTTGCACTTATCTGTCTGTCTTGAAAATTTATTGTAATAAATCTTTAATTGTTGAATGCTTTTATTTCGATAAGATAGCGCTAAGGTAGCTTGGAGGGAAAGCTTTATGAGCTCGTTTTGTATAAGTAAATTCATTGTTTCCCAAATGAGGTTGGTGATGAAGTAGAGGCTGCTAAAGATCATTGTAGTTGATAGTTGTAGAGTTGTTGAAGAAGCATTGTATGAATCCATGTACATACCATTTGAATGAATATAACAAAGGAAGCATTGTTCCAAATGTTTGGTGTTACTATGTCTATCTGAATGAATGAACAGTAGGCTTTCTGTTTATTTACAATTCTTTGTTATTTCTCATTCTTATGTTCTAAATTCATTTACATGGTTGAATTTATGAATTTGTGAGACATTAGATAAGTTTCAATTGATTCTCTTCTACGAGCAAGTGCAAGTGTGCATATTGTCTGCAAGGTGTGCATTGACATAGTTTGTTTCGAATCAAAAGCTCAGAAGAGACAACGCGAAACATTTGTATGCAAGGAGTGCATAAGAGTCCATAAGGTATGCATTGACATAGTCTCTTTTGACTCAGAAAGTTCAATAGAGTTAGCTCGAAGGTGTGCATAGGCTGAAATGCACCCAGAGTCATGTTGTTCAGAAGGAACAATTGAGTTGTCTGAGGACTGTTGCAAGGAGTGCATAGTCGCCTATCAAAAATTAAGTTGAAGGAAGACTGTTACAAGGTGTGCACAAAGTCGATACTTGGATAAATATCGAAGGAGTCATTTTGAGAAGTTTGGAGTGTCGAGAAGGAACAAGTCCAAGAGAGATAACTTGGAGCCTTGTATGCAGAGAGTGCATATTGTCTGCAAGGAGTGCATGACAGAGTCTTTTGAATCATAATATGAAGAAGAGTAACCTAAGAGTATTTGCAGAAGGGTGTGAAGAACTGTTGCAAGGTGTGCGCACTCATCCACAGAGGAGATAAGTTATGGAGGAGGACCTGTTGCAAGGCATCCACAGGATAAAATTCGAATAAGTGTCGAAGAAAGCGCTCCAAGGAGAAATAGTTCAAGAAAGAAAAATCTTAGGAGGGAGAGCAACAAGAAATACTCAATAGAGAGAATCCCTTTAAGGTTTCCCAAAATTGACGAGCAAGATCCATCCAATAGGGAGAGGGATCATTCTAGACCGTTAGATTTGGGAAGTTACACGAAGGTTATCCATGGGGCCTTTCGACACTTCGTGGCTCAGAGTGTTTTGAAGTATTGTGAGAAGGAGGGTCACCGAAGGCATGAAGTCGCGAAGTGATCCTAGCCGTTGGGTGCGAGAAGGATACGTGGAAGTAGATTGGAGAGTTCAAGGGATAGAGGTTTGGAGAATTTGCGTGGAGCAAGCACAATATTTGCGAGGTCACCGAGGATGAAGTAGTCTGGAATGTCAAATCCAAGAGGACACGCGACAAAGATCTGTGTGTTTTGGTGGAAACACATTTCGGAAGGAAACAAGGGTGGAGGACATAAATCCATCGAAGCCGAAGTTGTGAACAAGATTGGCCTGAGGTTTTAGTCCGCAGTCATATGAGAAGAAGAGCTTAGCCAGTGGAGCTAGCACCTTCCAATTAAAGCTACCAGAGGTGCCCGAAAACAGTTTTGCAGGTAATTCAAACCTATGAGGTAACAAAAGGGGGCTTGTGTAATTTGTTTCAGGGTTTGATAGAGGCCTGGAAATCCAATTCGGATTAAGTGTTTTGAAGATCCTTGATCGAGAGGTAGAAGAATCCCCTAAGAGGGTAGGGGTACTACATCAAGTGGTATCACAACACAATTTTCTTGCATACCACACGAAAAGGAGAGATGAAATAAAGAGGTAGTCTGATAACATCCAGTGGTATCAGATACATCAATTGGTAGCTCTATGTGAAGGAGAATGGTCAACACAATGCCACCTAGGAGACGTGCAGATCCACCTGTAGCAAATCGAGTGGTGGAAAGGGAGATGAGAGAACTTCATGAAAGATTGGATGCTATTTAGCCAACGCAAAGGAGAGAATTTGATGCTGGAGACGTTAGTGATGTATAAATAGAAGAGGGGGAAATTGAAGAAGCTGTAATAGAGGACGCTGCGGAGGAACGCTGGCTGAAAGCTGTTGTCAAATTGGGAGTTAGAGAAAATATAGATATCCCAATGTATGAAGGCAACTTAGATGTTGAGGAATTGATTTATTGGATAGGAGCAATGGACAAGTGTTTTGACTATGAAGACGTCGATGAGGAGAAGAAGGTGAAACATGTTGTCACCATATTAAAGGGGCATGCAACACTATGGTGGGATGAACTGCAGGATGACAGAAGAAGAAAAGGTAAGCAAAGAATCAAAAGTTGGGATATAATGGTAGCCAATTTGAAAGCTAAATTCATACCCCAGGATTACTAGATAAATATTTTCAGGAGATTTCAAAACCTGAGACAGAAGGGAATGATAGTCAAGGAGTAGACATAAGAGTTCTATAGGCTGAACATCAGGGCTGGACACAGAGAAAGAGATGAGGAAAATGTTGCTAGATATATCAATGGCCTGAGATATGAAATCTAGGATGAAATCAACATGATGACAGTAAGGATAGTGGAGGATTCTTATTAGATTTCTCTGAAAGCATAAGAAAAGTTGACTGGGAAGTAGCGTCAGCGAAGCAAAGGTAGAAGTCCACAAAGAGGTAAGGGAATTGTCTATGACAAGGCACAAAATCCCAAGGTTTAGATTGGAAAACCACATAGTAACTATGAAAGAGGAGGAATTTCCTGAGGAAGACAGAGTGGTGAAATAAATTATGTTCCTTGAGGAAGAGGAAGAGGTAGAGGAGGAGAAGTGAAGTGTCATGCCTGTGGAAAGATAGGACACATGTCTTGGGAATGCCCCGAGAAGAAGAAAGAAGGAGGAGGTGAAGCTCACATTTCAGAAGCACAGAGAAAGAATGTTGAAGCATAATGTGCATAAGATGGAAAATATCTGATGATGAAGAAGGTTCTCTTGAAACCAGAGCTAGAGATTGAAAAAATAGTGCAAAGGAACAATTTGTTCAAAACTTCTTGCAAGACTAAAGATAGAGTATGCAAGGTGATAATTGACAGTGGGATCACTGATAACTTAGTATCCAAAGAGATGGTGGAGAAATTGGAGCCAGGGACAACTGCACATCCGACTCCGTATAAAGTCTCATGGTTGCAGAAAGGTCACCAAGTAATAGTAACTAAACAATGCCTAGTTGAATTTAAAATAGGAGGATATATAGATGAGATATTGTGTGATGTGATTCCCATGGATGTATGTCATGTTTTGTTGGGGAGACCATGGAATTTTGACAAGAATGTCATTCATGATGGGAGGAGGAATACTTATACTTTGGAGAAAAATGGTAGGACACACATGTTACTTCCAGTAGAGGAGAAGAAAGTAAAGGAAGAAGCCAACAAAAGTATACTTCTCATGAGTGGGAAGGAACTCTTGAGTGAAGTAAGGAAGGAACACGAGATGAATTTTGATGTAGTGAGGAAGCCCAGAGTTGTCCTTACAATTATTTCTATGGGTGATCTGCCTGAACAAATTCAGGAGTTGATGGAGAATTTTGCTGACATAGCAGTGGATGAGTTACTAAGCTCATTTTCACCCATCAAGAGTATCATCCATCACATTTATATAATACCAGGAGAAAGTCTGCCAAAAAAAGCAACGTATAGATTGACACCTCAAGCGAATGAGGAGGTAAAGAGATAAGTCCAAGATTTTATGGACAAAGGGTTAGTCAAAGAAAGCTTGAGTCCATGCGCAGTACCAACTGTGTTAAGTTCGAAGAAATATGGAGGATGGAGAATGTGTATAGAATCAAGAACCATAAACAAAATCACCATTAGGTACATATTTCCATTACCGAGGATGGATGACTTAATGGATTGTTTGAGTGGAGCAAGCTATTTTTCAATGATAGACTTGAAAAGTGGATATCACCAGATAATGATGAGAGAATGTGATGAGTGGAAAACAACCTTCAAGACAAATGAGGGGTTGTATGAATGGATTGTTATGCCATTTGGCTTAAAAAATGCCCCAAGTAATTTTATGAGGTTGATGAATGAGGTATTGAAAGATTTTATTGGTAAGTTTGTGATTGTATATCTTGATGATATACTAGTCTTCAGTAAAATTGAAGAAGAGCATTTGAGACATCTGGCATTAGTGATGAGAAGATTGTAGAAAGAAAACTGCTGATAAATCTGAAGAAATCCTCTTTTATGAATACATAACTCATTTATTTGGTTTTTTTGATCTCTTTGAATGAATTGAAGATGGATCTACAGAAGGTGAGAGTAGTCAAAGAATGGTCATCGCCAAGAAGCATATTTGAGGTGAGAAGCTTCCATGGATTAGCAAGTTTCTATCAGAAGTTCATTAGAAATTTCAGTGGGATTGGTGCACAAATGATGGATATGGTGAAGAAGAGACACAAGTCTTTTAAGTGGATATAATAGGCTGAGAAAATATTCAATATGTTGAAGAAGAAGATAACAGAACAACCGATTCTAGCCTTGCCAGATTTCAGAAAGATATTTCAAGTAAGATGTGATGCTAGTGGAGTTGCAATTGGAGCAGTCTTGAGCCAAGATAATAGGCCTGTTGCATATTTCAGTGAGAATTTGAATGACACCAAGAGGAAATACTTCACATATGGTAAAGAATTTTATGCAATAATTCAAGCCTTAAAGAAACAGAGACACTATCTTGTTCCAAAAGAATTTGTTTTGTATAGCGATCAACAGGCTTTACAATTCATAACTAGACATGAGAAGTTAAATCAAAGACATGCTAAGTGGATAGAGTTTATGAAAAATTTCACTTTTGTCATTAAATATATTTCTGGTAATGCTAACAAAATTTTTGATGCATTGAGCAGGAGATGTCTAATTCTACAGGAATTTCAAGTGAAAACCTTAGGGTTTGAACACATTAAGGAGATGTATTGCGATGATCCATATTTTAAAGATGCAAATGAAGCATGTGCGAATACTATGTTCAGAGACAGAAGCCAGTGGATAGAGTATCTGATTCAATATGGATTTTTGTTTAAAGGTTGCCTTTTGTGCATACCAAAGTGCTCAAGGAGAGAAAATCTGCTGAAATAAAAACATAGTGGGGGTCTAGCTGGACATTTTGGCCATGAAAAAAAATTTGCACAATTGAACCATTCATACTATTGGCCAGGTATGAGAGAAGACGTGAAGAAGTTTTTGAATAGATGTAAGATTTTCCAGTATGCAAAAGGAAAGAAACAAAACACTGGTTTGTATCAACCATTGCCTATTCTAGAGAGGCCTTGGGATGAAACAAGCATGGATTTCATGTTGGGTTTGCCAAGAACACAAAGAGGAAGTGATTCCATATTTTTGGTAGTTGATATATTCTCAAATATGGAACACTTATGCCATGCCATAAAAATTCTAGTGATGCAACACATATTGCAAATTTGTTTTTCAAGGAAGTTGTGAGACTTCATGGGTTTCCCAAGAGTATTGTCTCAGACAGAGATAACAAATTGGTTGGTCATTTCTGGAGAACATTGTGGTAGAATATGGGAACAAAACTGTCTTTTAGTTCTACATATCACCCTCAAACGGATGGACAGACTGAGGTGGTAAATTAGAGTTTAAGAGATTTGTTGATAAGTTTGGTCACTGAACATCATAGCCAGTGGGATAAAATCATGTCACAAACAGAGTTTGCATACAATGACTTAGTGAGAAAGAGTACAGGAAAGAGCCCATTCCAGATAGTATATGGGATGAATCCAAGAGGATTATTAGAGTTGAGAGATATGGAGTAGAATGAATCAACTCTGCGTTTATATTCGTTGATTCTCCTCTGCGTTTATTAGAGTTGAGAGATATGGAGTAGAATGAACTTAGAAGCGCCAGAGCAGAAGACTTCGCTGTAGAAATGCAAAAGCTTCATAATCAGATTAGAGAGAAGTTGCAGAGGAGAATCAACGAATATAAACGCAGAGTTGATCAACATAGAAGAGAACTTCAATTTGAAGTGGGAGATCAAGTTCTAGCACATCTCAGAAAGGAAAGGTTCCCAAGAGGAACATATAATAAGCTGAAGCTGAAGAATATAGGGTTGTGTAAGATCCTAAGAAAATTTGATGAAAATGCTTATGAGATAGAGCTGCCAGAGGACGTGGGTATATCACACATATTCAACATTTTAGACTTGTATCCTTACAAGGAAGATGACACCTGAGGATTAGAAGATCAGAAAGAGATTCAGTGGGAAAAGGAGATGCATGTAGTAGAAAATCCATAGATGGAGAAGATCATAGATCAAAGAACTGGTAAGAAGACATGTTTTGACTATTTGGTAAAGTGGAAAGGACACCCGATATAAGATGCCAATTGGGTAAATGAAGCAGACATTTAGAAGCATGGAAAGTCAGTGCAAGAGCTAATGGATAGGATTCCATGAAATTTTTGTCTAGAGGAGTATGATGCAGGAGCATCATCATCAAAGCGCGACTGGAGGACATCTCAGCACACTAGCGCGCATTTTGAAGTGATAATTTTGAATTTAAGAAGAAATATCATGCAAACATCTGAAAAGATTGTAATTTATGAACATCTTAAATGCTTTTGAGCTGGACGATCATGTGAGATCATTGGGGAATGAATTTTATTTTAATGTAGTAGCTTGCAGTAAAGATTTGATGTGTTTGCACTTATCTGTCTATCTCGAACATTTATTGTAATAAATCCTTAGTAGTTGAATGCTTTTATTTCGATAAGATAGTGCTAAGGTAGCTTGGAGGGAAATCTCTATGAGCTCATTTTGTATAAGTAAATGTATTGTTGCCCAAATGAGGTTGTTGATGAAGTAGAGGCTGCTAAACATCATTGTAGCTGATAGTTGTAGGGTTTCTGAAGAAGCATTGTATGAATACATGCACATACCATTTGAATGAATATAACAAAGGAAGCATTGTTCCAAATGTTTGGTGTTACTGTGTCTATCTAAATGAATGAATCGTAGGCTTTCCGTTTATTTTCAATTCTCTGTTATTTCTTGTTCTTATGTTATGAATGCATTTACATGGTTGAATGTATGAATTTGTGAGACATTAAATAAGTTTCAATAGTTTCTCTTCTACGAGCAAGTGAAAGTGTGCATATTGTCCACAAGCTGTGCATTGACAGAGTCTGTTTCGACTTAGAAGCTCAGAAGAGACAACGTGAAACCTTTCTATGCAAGGAGTGCATAAGAGTCTGCAAGGTGTGCATTGACAGAGTCTATTTTGACTCATAAAGTTCAAGAGAGTTAGCTCGAAGGTGTGCGTAGGCCGAAACACACCCAGATTCATATTGTTCAGAAGGAAAAATTGAGTCGTTTGAGGACTGTTGCAAGGAGTGCACAGTCACCTGTCAAAAGTTAAGTTGAAGGAATCCTGTTACAAGGTGTGTGCAGAGTCGATACTTGGATAAGTATCAAATGAGTCATTATGAGAAGTTTAGAGTTTCGAGAAGGAATAAGTCGAAGAGAGATAACTTAGAGCCTTGTATGCAGAGAGTGAATATTGTCCACAAGGAGTGTGTGATAGAGTATTTTGATTCATAAGATCAAGAAGAGTAACCTAAGAGTATTTGTAGAAGGGTGTGAAGAACTGTCGCAAGGTGTGCGCAATCGTCCACAGAGGAGCTAACTTGTGGAGGAGGACCTATTGCAAGGCATGCATAGGATAAAATACGACTAAGTGTCAAAGAAAACGCTCCAAGGAGAAAAAGTTTGAGAAAGAACTAGCTCAGGAGGGAGAGCGACGATAAATCTTCAATAGGGAGGAGCCCTTTAAGGTTTCCCAAAATTGACGAGCAAGATCTGTCTAAGAGGGAGCGATATCATTCCATACTGTCAGATCTGGGAAACTACACTGAGGTTATCCATGGAGCCTTTTGGCATTTCATGGTTCAAAGTGTTTTGAAGTATTGTGAGAAACAGAGTCGTTGAAGGCGTGAACTCACGAAGTGATCCTAGCCGTTGAATGCGAGGAGGATATGTCGTAGCAGATTGGAGAGTTCGGGGGATAGAGGTTCGAAGAATTTGCATGGAGAAAGCACAATATTCACGAGGTCGCGAAGGCCGATAATCTAGACTGTTGGATCCAGGAGGACACACGGAAAAGATCCATGTGTTTCGGTAGAAACATATTTTGGAAGGAAACAAGGGTGGAGGACATAAAGCTGCCGAAGCCAAAGTTGCAAAGAGGACTGGCCCAAGGTTTTAGCCTACGGTCAGATGAGAAGAAGAGCCTAGCCAATGGATCTAGTGCCTACCAGTTAAAGTTACCAGAGGTGCCCGAAAATGATTGTGCGGGTAATTCAAACCTGCGAGGTAACAAAAGGGGCCCTGTGTAAGTTGTTTCAGGGTCTGCCATAGGCCCGAAAATCCAATTCGAAATAAGTGTTTTGAAGAAGATCCTTGATCGAGAGGTCGCATAATACCCTAGGAGGGTTGGGTATTTCATCACTTATGCCCACTGAAAGTCTTCGTGAAGATGTAGAAATCTTTATGGATTTGATGAAGTCCTTTGGAAACCTGTCTAGCCTTGTACCTCTTGATCCTGTGGACCCATATGCACCTGAAATTATTCCTTTCTGGTGGAAGTGGAACCATATGCGAAGTCTGATTCTTTAGCAGTGACTCATACTCCTTTTGCATGTCTTCTTTCCATAATGGATTTCCCACAGCCTCACTGTAGAGCTGCGGATCATAATATTGAACCATATAGCAATGCATGGGCATCGCTGGTTCAGAAGATGAAAGTACATGAGAAGGCTCCTCATGCTGAGATCGAGTCCTCCTCGAATCCAATGGATTCCATGCAAGGATACCTTCTACCTAAAGTGTGAACTGTGCCTTCTTGGGCATCTACTGAATCTTCAACGCTGGCTTCTTATCTAGATGTACTACCTGCTTATTTCCATGTACATAATCTGAGTGTATGGAATTGTCTTTGATTTCTGAAACTAATGGAACCACAAGAGTATATCCATGTCGCACTGGAGGTGAATGCAAAGTGTTGGGGTCCTATAATCATAGGTGACTTGTTTCTTCATCTATATATTTGGCATTCCTCTCGTGATGAAGACATCTGGCTTGTTGGGCTCGATTGATTTCACTTTCTCCCTCCATCCATTTCGCCCAATCCTTCATCACCCTGCTGCACCCTTCATGCCCTCGCCCTCCATTTTTTCACCCCTCCATCATTTTCGTCCCTACATGAATAAACAAGATTACGATAAAAAACATTAGGTTAATAATAAATGTTAGTGGCATTTTTTAATACTAATTAGCGTAATAAAGTTAATTTAATTAGATTAGTGTAGTTAGATTAGCAAAACTAGGTTAGGGTTGTTAATAATAAGTTAATTACTAATTAATTAATAATTAATTAAAACCTAGGCTCGTAACTAATTAACAATAATTAATTAAATTGTTAGCCATTACGTTAGTGTATTAGAATTAAACATTAATTTAAAATTAAATAAAACATAATAAAAATAACAAACAAATAAAAAAATAATACATATAATAAACATATATAAAACAAAACATATTTAAAACATCAATGAAACAATAATATAATAAATAAAATAAAAACAATATAAAACACAAAACATATAAAACAAAAAGTAAAGAAATGAAAACACGTAATAAACATTAAAATAAAACAAATAAAACACAATACAAACAAAAAACAAAAATNAAAAAAAAAAAAAAAAAAAAAAAAAAAATCACCAGAGGACACTTATCTCCATCAGGTGAACTCAGACCCCCCCTCTAATACCACTTACCACCCCAGGGGTGTCCGAAAACCACTCTCCCTCCTCCAAAACCGCCTTTCCCAAAATAACAAAAAAAATTGTTTTCGCCAGTTTTGACCACCTGTTTTTCGAGAGCGATTCTGGGAAAACCAGAAGGAATTTTGAAAAAACGAGAGATGTTTTTCTCCAAAAATGGATTAAGAACAAAAATGTCTCTTAGGTTTTGCACATGTATACGGTGGTTGTTTCAGAGAGATGGAGATGAATTTGGGAAAAATGAAAGAGGTTTTTTCTCAAGAAGGACTCATATACAATAACCTCTTTCAGTATTTACACATCTATCATATTTTTGGAGATATGAATGTCTGAGTTGACCCCTATTTTCAGCGGTCCGACCCATCTTTCATGGCAGGCAGTTCAAAATCTTCAGGGATTTGTTTCTATTTTTGGATAGTTGATGATTTCAACCTCCTGAGCCTGGGGGAGAGTCTGTCCTATATATTTTTATAATTCAAATGTAAAAGGGTTGATCAGTTTGGAACCTGTTAAAGAAATAAAACAATGATCATTGTTGTAATCATCCCATAGAGCCACAGTTCGTCAATCCAATTATACAATTGCAACAGTTACATGATTCATGTGTCAATCTTGGTGGTGAAGTGTTTTATGTCATTGTAATTTGTTTCCATTGTGATCATTATGTTTTCATTTTCTAATCATTAAAGGGAAGTTAACGAACATAATTTGTCTAGTGCACTCTGTTTATGTTCTTTTGATGCTATATATTTTCTTCATCTGAAGTTAAGTAAATAAATTCTTTATTGCTTCTTTGCTAAGCAGACCCACTCATATCTTTTTATCTTTTCATCTCATTTGATCTTAAAAGAATCCAACAAGAATGCCTACCTTGCCTTGTAGGGCTGTTTGTATAAATGACCCTTGATTGAAGTTGGCCTCTTTGACTCCATTTCCCAATGGCCTTTCCTTACTGTTCCAACCAACAATCTAAAACCAAACCCTATACTAACATAACTAGCCTAAGATTCCCAACAAAAAAAGCTAGATCAGACAGAGAGAGCCCTCTCTGAGTCTTGGAGGGCTAGATCCAGGACTCCAAGTGGTTTGATGTTACCTCAGTGATTGCCTCCACAACCTTGGACAATTACAGAGTGCTAACATAGTGGTGACCATACTGGGGATCCTTCCTTAGAAAGCATATCAAGTTCCAGATCTGATTACTGATGGTGGATAGTGAACATACACAAGAAGGCCGAATCATCCACCTGACGACTCCAAATCAACTCCAAATCAACTCCAGATTAGTTCCAATTCAAAGACTTCATTGGAGGAAGAACCTGAAACATGACCAAACCATTTGAAAAGATCAGGTATTTAAGCTGGAAGTTTATCTAAGATATGATAGGTTTTATTTTTAATTATTTATTCCCTTCTCATGATCCTGATCCAAATCATACTACCAAAATTTATGAAGAGCATGTTCAACCTAATGAGCCTCAAGAGGTTAATACTAGTGTTACAATCCCTGTACATACTCCTACACCTGTAAAAATCCGATATATATACAACCCTCTTGTCTTAACTCCCATACTCCATGATTTCCTTGCCATTTACTTCCAATATATTCACAGATTTGATGGAGAATATGGCTACGTCACTGCTGAAAAACACATTCAAGGTTTTGAAAATTATCTTGACCTTTTTGAGGTGGAAAAAAGTGATTTTAGTATTAGGCTTTTTGCTTTATCTTTGCAAAGTAGAGATAATAAATGGTATAAAGATCTGCCAGCTGCAACCATCAATGATCTCAATCAGTTTGTGAAAGTTTTCTTGGATCAATGGATGATGAAGAGGAATCCCTTCCTCATTTTGGAAGAATATAATCACTTGATATAGACATGATTGGGCAATCTCTTTAATGGTTTGTTTCAACAGGAGTCTCATTTCAAAGTTCAACAGAAAATTTGCAGCCATCTCAAGAACTGTATAATGAGGTAAAAAGCATATGTGTCATGCCCAATTATGACCATAAATTTGTCGAAAGTCAAGAAATAGGTCGTGTTTTTCCTGATCCCATAGAAGAATACATGGAATATGTTTTCAACTTAAATGATCAATCATGTATTTAGCAGTGGACATTACACTTTGCAGTTTTCACTACGTGGACAAAAGGTGAAGATGTCCTTTTGATTATGTTGATAAGCAGTCAAACAATCCACTTGTTTCAGCATCTACTTGACCGGCTTCATTGGCATTTTTGTATTATTTGATTCAACATGATTTTTAACAGTATAGGGTAGGTTGCAGTGTGTAAATAAGCTCATCTCTTTGAGCATCCCTTTCAAAAAAAATCCAATTTCAAAATTCAGTCTTCAGTTTGATTTGGTTTTAGTTGAAAGATCAGAACAGATGTAGGTTGCCGAATAAAGTTTTGGGATCATCCCAATGGATAAAGCACTGATATGCATGTTAAAAAATTCTATTGTTCTTGTCACCTCTTGAAAGAGTTGTCATCCCCAGGTGGAGCCTATGTTGGGGTCCTATAATCATAGGTGACTTGTTTCTTCAACTATCTATTTGACATTGCTCTCATGATGAAGACATCCAACTTACTGGGCTCGGTTGATTTCACTTTCTACCTCCATCCATTTCTCCCAATCCTTCATCACCCTGCCGCACCCTTCACGCCCTTGCCCTCCATTTTTCACCCCTCCACAAGCTTAGGATAAAAAATATTAGGTTAATCATAAATGTTAGTGGCATTTTTTAATACTAATTGGCACAATAAAGTTAATTTAATTAGATTATGTAGTTAGATTAGCAAAACTAGGTTAGGGTTGTTAATAATAAGTTAATTACTAATTAAATAATAATTAATTAAAACCTGGGCTTGTAACTAATTAACAATAATTAATTAAATTGTTAGCCATTAGGTTAGTGTATTAGAATTAAACATTAACTTAAAATTAAATAAAACGTAATAAAATAAACACCAAATAAAAAAATAATACATATAATAAACATATATAAAACATAAACGAAACACTAATATAATAAATAAAATAAAAACAATATAAAACACAAAACCCATAAAACAAAAAGTAAATAAATAAAAACACTTAATAAACATTAAAATAAAACAAATAAAACATAATGCAAACAAAAAACAAAAATTAAAAAACAAAAATAAAAAAACAAAAACTAATTAAAAAAAATTAAAATAAAACTAAAACCATCCTAAGTTTAAAACCCACACATATTTCCCCATATATCAACCCCCCCCCCTTACGTCACTCAACCAAAAGGGGGGTTTGATATACAAAACCACCATAGGACACTTGTCACCATCAGGTGAACTCAGACCCACCATAATACGACTTACCACCCTAGGGGGGGTCCAAAAACCACTCTCCCTATTCCAAAATCGCCTTCCCCAAAATAACAAAAAAAACTGTTTTCGCTAGTTTTGACCACCTGTTTTCCGAGAGCGATTACAGGCAAACCAGAAGGAATTTTGAAAAACTGAGAGAAATTTTTCTGCACCACTGGCTGAAGAACAAAAAAATATCTTAGGTTTTTCATAGGTATTAGGGATTGGGAGAATCGAAGCCATCTCTAAGCACCATTTTTTAGTTTTCCAGTTTTCCTGATCTTGTCATGTTTTTGCAGTGGCTATTTCAGAGAGATGGAGATGAATTTGGGAAAACCGAAAGAGGTTTTTTCTCAGGACAAACTCATCTACAATAACCTCTTTAATTTTTGACACATATGTCATATTTTGGGAGATACAAATGTCTGAGTTGACCCCTATTTTGAACAGTCCGACCCATCTTTCATGGCAGACAATTCAAAATCTTCAGGGATTTGTTTCTATTTTTGGCTAGTTTTTGATTTTGACCTTCTGAGGCTCGGGGAGACTCTATCCTATATATTTTTATAATTCAAATGTAAAAGGGTTGATTAGTTTGGAACCTGTTAAGGAAATAAAATAATAATCATTGTTGTAATCATCCCATAGAGCCACAATTCGTCAATCCAATTATACAATTGCAACAGTTACATGATTCATGTGTCAATCTTGGTGGTGAAGTGGTTTCTGTCATCATAATTTGTTTCCATTGTGATCATTATGTTTTCATTTTCTAATCATTAAAGGGAATTTAACGAACATAATTTGTTTGGTGCACTCTGTTTCTGGTCTTTTGATGATATATATGTTCTTCATCTGAAGTTAAGTAAATAAATTCTTGATTGCTTCTTTGCTCAACAAACCCTCGCATCTCTTTCCATCTTTTCATCTCATTTGATCTTAAAAGAATCCAACAAGAATGCCTACCTTTCCCTATAGGGTTGTCTGTATAACTGACCCTTAATTGAATTTGGCCTCTTTGACTCCATTTCCAATGGCCTTTCCTTCCCGTTCCAACCAAAAATCTAAAACCAAACCCTGTACTATCATAAATAGCCTAATATTCCCAACAAACAAAGCTAGATCAGACAGAGAGAGCCATCTCTGAGTATTGTAGGGCTAGATCCAGGACTCCAACTGGTTTGATGTTACCTCAATGATTGCCTCCATAGCCTTGGGAAATTACAGAATGCTAACACAAAGTACTCTCCTTATGTGTAAGTAGAAAATATGAGTCATCACTAGAAAACTTAGTGAATTTATACAACCTTGAATTGTGATCCACCTCACCAATTGCAATGATGGAATTATCATGCATGTCAATTACTGAAACTAAATTTGATGTAAATTCAACCTTTTGACCTTTCTGAGTGATCTTATAAACTGAGAGAAGATTCATAGAAAGATTTGGAACATGTTAAACATTCTCAAAACTGACATTGTGGTGTTCCACTCTCCCTTCTCCTGCTAATTCTTTTAGAGTATCATCCCCCATGAGAATAGGGGGTCTTGAGCATGGACTCGAAGAAGATAAAACTTCCTCTTTCACTGCCATATGATTGTATGCACCATAATCTATAATCCATGAATCATATGAGGAATTAATTGCAACAAGAGCATCCTGATTACCTTTCTTAGGCGCATGGTTTTCTTCCTTCTTCTTCTTGGCTCCTTCAGGAATGAAGTCTCCAAGGTTATTCTTTTGAACCACCTGTGTCATAAGATTGATCTGCTTCTTCATGCATATGGATTCTTCATGATTCGGTTTATTGCAATAAGTGCACTGTTTTCCCTTGTTCTTCTTCCTAGAATCTAAAGAGTCTTTGGAACTTGAAGAATCGTTAAAGGGTTTGGAATATCCCTCCTTCTCATTCTGTTTCTCCTTATCGTTCATTTTGGATGATCCTTTTCCATCATGCATGGTTAGTGCATGTGCTTTGGTATCCTTCATGAGGCCCATCTGTATGAGTTTTGTTTTCTCTTGTGTGAGAGAGTCAATGAATTGATCCATCATAGGCATTTTCCTATTTGTTCCAAAAAGACATATGTCAGAATAGAAATTGGAGACATATACAACGTATTATGGTCCTAGCTTGGAAAATATTGTTAGAATAAGTTGTTTCTCTTGTGTAGACTTATCAATACCACATTCACCTAAGATCAATATCAAAGATTTAAATTTAGTAAAGAAATCTTGTATATTATCAAAACTTTTAGGGTCTAAGCTATTCAACTCTACCTCAAACATATGACCTCGCATCTCATCCTGCTTTCCAAAGAGTCCTTCCAAGGTGGTCCAGATCTCATCTGGAGTCTTGCATGCGGCAAGATGAAACCATAAATCAATGGAGATTAACTCAATAAGTAGTCATGTGTCCTCATCCTTACGGTTCACCCATTTGGTCTTCTCAAGCGTTGATGTAGGTTCTGTTTCTATCGCCATCATCAAATTATACAGTCTTTTTCTTTTGAGTTGGAATGCAGCCTTTGTATTCCATTAAAAATAGTTGTATGGTGTGAGTGTTATCACCAGACTTGATTGAATAATTTTCATCACCTCCATCCCTGTTATTGATTCTGAAAAGATCCTGAAAACCTAGATCGCGGATTATGAGATATGACAGACGGTTCTATGACAACTATAGATACGATAAAACAACTATATCTCCTAAAATATGATGTGGGTTTTGGAGATTTTTGGTGAGCATGAGAATCCCTATGTTATACGTCTCTGGTCAAAATTTCAGCCTGACCCATACCATAGATTTCAAGATATGGCTATTTTACTTTAGAACACCAATTTTCTAGAGGGCAACCTGAATCGTCACACCCTAAAGAAGGATACAATGCATCTATGTTGAATTGTTGCACCCTAGAGAAGGATAAAGTACGACGATTTTGAAAAACTAAATCGTCACACCCTGATGAAGAGTACAGTGTGACGATGTCGCACCTTGCCTGTGTATAGGCTGCAACAATTCCTGATTTTTTTTTCTTATGTGTGAGTGAGACTGTCGTACCCTAGCAATGGATATATTGCATCGATTCCAATTGTCGCACCTTTCGATAGGGATAGGTTGCAATGATGGCATAAACTAAGTTTAATCAATAATTAAATCCTATTTCTCTCTTCTCTGGCTTGGCTAGGTTTCTCCAAGCAGCTCGGCTCTGATACCATGTCAGTGCTTCATGGAAAACTTCACAGGAGACATAGCTAAAGCATACACAAACAGAGCTTATCAAGAAAAGGAAGAGAGATACAATATCAAGAATGAGAATCAATGTATATTATTATCTTTGCAATGAGTGAGTGATATTCACTCATATAGGCAATGACATCCTATCTTAGGAATGCATGCATAATAGTGATGGTCGAAAATTAGAAAGTCTAAAATAGAACTAGTCAATTAACTCCCACTGAGCTAGTGTGCCGAAAATAGAAATTTCTCCAACACCTTTCCCATATATTTTAGGTTTGTAGATGGCACAAGTCGACACACCCAGAACATTGCTTCTGTAGCTTGGGTCATCTACCATTCTAGCGAGTTAGTGAGTTCAGGAGGAATCTACCTCAGATTTGCGACCAATAATGTGGCAGAATATCATGTCGTCATCAGACTCTTAATCGAAGCCTCCTGCCTAGGTATAAATCAATTGATTATCAACCTAGAATCTCAAATCGTGATCCATCAACTTAATCGTGAGTACACTGTTTGAAACTCAGTTTTAATACGTCTCCACCTAAGGGTTCGTCGTCTCGAAAGATCGTTTGAATTTCTCCAGTATAGAAACATACCGAGAGAACTCAATACAAATTCGGATTCGTTAGCGAATTACATGTTGGATTGGTATCTTGCACATAGATAAAACATTTTGAAAACATAAATCATATGTACACAGAAAGATCACATAAGATAAAAATTGAAACATCTATAGGCACTGCAAAACTCATATATACATATATATATGCGTGATAGAATTTTTTCTTTTGAAAATGCATCATCAAAATGTACATAACGAGGCAAAAAACTGGGGCCTTCATGACCATAATATCATCATAAAGACTACAAAAATCAATTGAGGACCCTAATCATCCTCTTGTATGACATTGTTCTCTACATAGCACACTACTTCTCATGTCACCCGACAAAGAAAATGGTTGAGAATTTCGAGAACCCCAACTGTATGTCACTGCAAGTGTAGAGGCACATCTCGCCTCTTGAGGGGTCTGACACCCATCGTCAAACCCCAGAGGTTAATCTCTACCTCTCAGAGCCCTCCCACTGCAATTTTGTTCTCAACTACTTCCTCTGCGATGCCCCAATGTCGACATCTCCTACGGGCGTGATGCACCTCTGTCTGCATGATGAAAAAAATATAATTTAGATTCCTCATTGTACAACCCAAAAACATATAAAATAAAAAACACACAAAATGTATGTTGCAAGGTTATGTTTCGTACCCGATGCATCCCCTTGGATTCCCTCGGGAAGTACTAGGTCAACGCTACCTCTGAAATTGGGGAAATCCTCAATAACCACCAACTGTCTCCTACACCATGCGAAGAAGTCAGCACTGAATCTGAATGCTAAGGGATATTTCCCCAACCTAGGGGATAGGCTGGTCCACCTCTCCATACGAGGCTCAGTTAGAGGATGTGATATCAATGCTACCTTTCGCTGCATCTGAGGGACCCTCTCTAAGAAAAATGAAACTAGAAAGGAACCATATCCAAACTATTTATGTCTACCGGTCCTACATTTGGATATTTGTTCTTTGACATTTCTGAGGAACGCTGCACTCCAATTGAACAATCTGGGTTCTAAACAATGTAAGACATAATAGATCTGTGATTTATAAGCCAAGTGAGCACTATTGCTCCCCGCCAACTTGGTAATGGCAAATAGAATGGATCGAAGTGCTAAATCTCTCACATCCTTTATCATAACCCATCCACCCACCAACTGCAATCCTGGTATGCAATGCTTGACAACATATGCCTTAGTTGGTTTAGGAGTTTCCCGGTGTCTGGACAAGAGAATGGGTGCCCCTCTGCTCGAAATTTCTGTCAGAAAGTATAGATCATCTAGTTCGATCTCAAGCATGTGCAGTCCGATGCGGAACACTTTCTCAACGTCATAGCATAGACCAATCAAATACTCAAGCAGTAGTACTTCTTTTCTCATGTTTTGAAGCTTGAAGTGTTTGAGCAAACCACTGTTTCACAAGGCCTCCCTCGCTTGAGGGTCTTGGAGAGCGACAATATCATCAAAATCATGCTCACACTCCTTCCACTCTATCATGGCTAGCTATAGATGAAATATGCAAATACAACATTTAAATATTATTATTCAAACTATTATGGAGAAAAAATGCCTCTATTTAGCCAAAAAGTCAAAAGAATTTTGAGTTCTATGCCTAGCGCTCCCTCAAAACAACCTACAGAGCACTAGCGCTCCCTAGACATATGCACCAATGCGTTGAAATATCGGTTGGCACTCCACTCAATGCCTTGAGGGAGCGCCGATCTGGTTCGATGCTCTAGGGCTTCCTAAGGTTCCTAGAACACTCAAAACAAAGGTTACAATGCAGTAAAAAACCATGAAAATTGATGAGGAGGAAGAGATAACTAACCTGGTCTGGATGAATCTAGAAATGGTCGCGCACAACTCCCATAGTCGTCACTCAAAAAATGTTTCAAAGAGGTGGAAAATCCAAAATCTAGAGGAGAATGGTAAAAAAAAATGGTAAAATGCAATTTTGACCTATTTTGATATTTGATAGGTTCATTTTGATATTTTATCCTTATTATAAAGTCATTTTTTGGTTTTAATCATTTTTCCGAGCAGTTACTAATGCATTATTCCCATAACATTTTGTTTTTACAGGATTTCAAGCATCATCTTTTAGTCACCTTGTAACACTAATGAGCATAATCTTTGTTCTTTCTCGTGCTCAAAAATACATGAGAATGTAATCGAGTATACGTTTATCACTTTTCGGACTCGTAAAGGTTATATGAAAAAGGAAACCCCTCTAGTCATCTTTAAGTTCTTTTTAGACTCTCTAACTGTGAAACGATTTGCGAGTGATGTTACTTCCTTTCACACTCGTTAAAAGGTTCAAAAAGGGCATCTTCCGAGTAAAACATTATCTCTTTTTCAGACCTCAGGGACTAACATTATGAAAAAGGAAAACCCTAGAGTCTCCTTTAAGTTATTTTCAGACTCTCTAAACATGGAAAACCACCAAGTTTTTCTTCCCTTAACTCGCTAAACTAAGCATTGAAGGGCCCATTTGGGAATGAACTCTTACTTCTTCCAGTTTGTTAAACAATGGAAGGGGAGCTTACCGAAGGTGAGTTATATCGAGCATGTGTTATCCTCCTCGAGCTCGTTAAATTAAAAAGAGGTACTCATCTATTTGGATGGGGGAAAAATTGAAGGAAGTGGGTCAAGTTTCTTGAGAACTTTTGTAAACAACTCTTGCAGTCGCCCTTGAACATGAAATTTATTTTTAACCTTCACCCTAAACACTTGGATAATCTACTAAAACTTTGCACTGAAGCAATCCTATGAGTCTTTCCACTCATTTGAGTTATCCGAAGAATGACACAACACCCGTTGCATTATGTTTTGGTCCACTCTGCGTTTATGCTTCCAAGTCTCATGTCATGCCTTAGTGTTCAAGGGAAGTATCCACCTCGAGAGTCAACCATCTGCAAAATTACCAGTTTCCATACCTGTGTCAGTCTATAATTCATTCGCCATCTCATCACTTTCCTATGTCAGTTTTGTGTTGATGATGGGGGATACATCAAGGCCGTCCTTCAATGAGTCTTCTCCTATCGACTTCAACACATCATTCGAGAATTAGACTTAGAAACCAGTTAGTATCTTGGGATCTGCAAGCCTCAATAGAAGGCCTCCTCGCTTCCAAAAGTGGGTTTACATCATTGACCTCTGATTGGATGATTCCATGAATGTTCGACCTCATCTCACTTATTCACATTCAATGGATTGTACTAGAGTACCTTGGGATTCATTGACATCACTGGTGATTTCCCTCGCACTTGTTAAAGGTTCACCTCGACGACCGATAATCAAGTGGTTTCTACCATGTTTGACATCAAGACATCTATTCACATGGTTAGATTTGTACTACATTGGGATTGGGACGAAGACCTTGGGTTGAACATTTATTATGACATCTGCTTTTCTAGGCTACGAAGGAAATCATTTGAACTTTCTAATTCTTATGTTGTCACATAGATCCACATTGTATTGGTCTGTGGCTATGTCTTATCATCTCGTAGCTCCACTGTGTATTTTGCATGGATACGATCAATCTATGTCATAGAAGTATGGATCCACATTGTATCACTGGTGGCCATACCCTTAGTCAATATCATCATGTATCCGTAGTGTATTTATTGGTGGCCATACTTTGAGTCATTTATTACCCAAGCATAAGTATGCCTGCCTTGGGATTGGAACACATATTAATATTTTTTTGATGGTTGTCTGCAACTTCTACCAAGTTCTCTGACTCCATACTCTTGCTTCAAAGAATCTACAAATTGTTTCGGTCATCAGCTTTCATCTTCTGACTTTACACTTTGGGGGGAAATCTATTACACGTCAAAATTCCTCACTTCGATAATGTTGCATTCTTGCAAGTGTCACACTTTTTTTATAAGTGTCGTAAATGTCGCATTTTCATTCTGTGTGTGTCACATTGCGAATGACACCATGGGAACACTTGATACATTCTCTAGAACATGTTAGAAGAATAAGCCACATCATTTGATAGACAAAATAAAGTGTTTTTCTATGAGAATTAGTCATCTTGACAATTGTTTGGAATATCAACACTCCCCTGCTCATATGCAGGGAGTGCTAGCGCTCTCTACCTATCTAGTAGGGAGTGTTGTAGCGCTCTGTTTCCCATTGTAAAGGAGCGCCGATTGGTTGAGAAAATCATAGGAATAAATACCCCTTTTCTCTAAGGACAACTAGGGATGATTAAAGTTATTTTTCCTTGAATCTAACCCTTAGGATGCATCTAAGGGAGATGCCACAAATGATGGAATCATATCCTCAACTAATCGCAAATATAACCAAGGAGGTTGGGCCTCCCAAAGCCTATAAATGGAGGACAAGGAGGAAAATAATCAACAAAAGTATTGTCATTCTGATCGTGGATGTTTTGAGAAAAAGGTTGGACGAGGAGGATTTGGAGAGGATGTTGCAACACCATCAATGATTGTAAGTGTTTCTTTCAAGTTCTCATCAATATACTTGGCCTATTCACTTCTAGTTTGTGTATCTTACATATTCTTGTCTATTATAGATGATTTTTTTTAATCTAACATGGTAGAATAGGAGTTTTATTGTCTCTCTTTACAGTCTGTGGTTTTGTAGGTATCAACCCATGTGAAAGAGTTTGGATATCAAGCTCGAATTGTAGTAGCGAGGAAAAACACAAGAAATAGGTACGATTAAATTTTTCTCCTTCTCTCTTTTTTCTAGTTAAACAAATCTCAAAGCGATGTTACTATCCATTTGTATCTTTCTGTCTTGGTATTAGGGGTCTAGAATCCAAGGGGATATTCACCTGTCCGCAGGGGAATTTTCCTATAACAACCATCAATAGATGATAACCCTAACCAAGAAGAATCACTTAATTGTCAAAAGTTGAGA
>ML808637.1:0-12676 GCA_009831015.1 Picea engelmannii | reverse complement strand
AGGGAGTCCTCTCCACCTTTATGAAATTTGGAATTTAAGAAGGATCTAAACTACTTACTTTATGAAATTTTAAATATTGTTTAGCTAACATATACCACTTAAATTTAAGAATTTAATATTTCTATTTCTATTTCAAATAGTTTTCATTGGTTGTGTTGTTGGTGGACCATATATAAGAAAATGAGAAGATAATAGAGACTTGGGAAAAAAAGGATTTTTTAAGCATGGAGACTGAGTGCTTCAATGACATGGAATTTAGTTTGATAAAAGATATTCCACAACTTAGATATCTCGAGACTGGCCTGGGCATCTTCATCAAGATATTGAAAGAATAATAGATGATATTGTTGGAGATATTACACACCCACCTAGTTTCATATGTGGTGTATTCTCAAGTTTTCTCTAGGTCTGTAGTGGCTTATGGTTAGATTGAATAACAATTTATTTTCCCTATACATAGTTTCTCCACTAGTGAACTAATTAAGAAATGGAGCACATCTCTCTATCATAACTTCAAAAGTTGTGGATTGCATCATTGAATGTCTTTAAGTAAAACACAATGGAATGACATTGTTGTGTCAGAAAAATACCTATCCCATAGTCATATGCATCATATTCTATATCAAAAGGATGATAAACGCATAGTAGTGTAAGCATAGGTGTAGTGCATAGCTTCAACATCTTCACTTCTTCAAAAACTTGTCGTTGCAGCTTGGTCTAGATGATGAAGCCTTGTTTCCTCAAATTCCCTCTTAAGATTTGGCTAAGTTGTCTGGTCAAGTGTGAGAATCTTGGAATAAAGAATCTATAGAAATTAACCAATCCCCAAAAAAATGAAGTTTTGTGATATTATTTAGCTCACAACTCATAAATGTGTGCATTCTTATTTAGGAAATGTAGTGGGTATGTGTAGACTTATTTAGACCTCGGTCTTCATAAATGCCAATGACTTAGTCTTCCATAATGCACACTAAGTTTATTATTATAGCTAAGTAGGCCTAGTCACCCTCTTGGGATGTGTTCCCTTTATCATGCTCCAATTTATCTTCCATAGGTTCTTTCTTTGTAGAGAACTTCATAAAATCACCATCAAGGAGAATTTCCCTATTTTAGTCATTGATGAGATATTAGATGAAATGGTGTTGTGTTCCTTAGTAATCTCAATATAAAGTTATAATATCATCAAAGTCTTGTTGCATAGTTGCATAAGTTGCATAAGTTTCATAAGTAAGCTCAATATCAAGTTTTTCGTTGCATAGTTGCATAAGTTTCATAGTTGCATAGAAAACTTCATAAAATCACCATCAAGGCCATTCACATTCATAAAATTATATTACTCATATAGTGACTCCACTAAGGAACAAATCCCTATTATTTTAAATGTAATGACTTATTTCTTGGTGTTGAGATAAGACATGGTGTTCAAGGCATTTAGAAGCCTCATTTGATGGCTCTAGAATGATTACAAGACCTATTTGATACATACATGAACCCAATACAATGAAAAATCATGAGTAGGATGTCAAAGCCTATGGTATAAGCTTCTTTATATTAAAAAGAGAAAAGAGGAACCCCATTGGGAATTTCATCTTAGGTTTATCAAATCATGGAAGTATATGCATGCATCATTTAGTCCAAAGGGGTAATTTATGCCAAAGATGCCAATGCATAAAATAGTGGCTAAGCTATGATGTATACAATAATTTGTGGTGTCTATGAGGTAAGGGGTTTTGTATTAGAGCAAGTAGGGGTAGGTTGGGTTTTTGAATTGAAAGTTCACTCTCATCTAGAATGTCCTCTTGGATCACAAGACCTACATCCCCCTTCTACCATTGTTAGTGCATCTGACTCCATAACCCAATTTGTGGACAAGAATAATGCCCCAATCCATAGGCTACACTACATAACAAAATTTTTTGACTTGGGTGCAAAAGCTAATTGTGCTAAAAAGATTAACCCCCATAGTTTTGTACTTATACAACATAAAACATTGTGGTTTTGGATCAACCATGATCTATAGTGAAACTACTTTGAAAATTTCTCCATAGAAGATTAATATATACAATGTATTGATGTGCTTTTTACCCCTTTTGCACTATTGTTGTAGTTTGACTATAATAAGCCATAAAAAAAAAATTAAGATTCAATTGTTCAATTTAGGTGATTCTCTTAGCTCATTTGAGCATGAATTTATCTTAAAATATTAGAATTTCTAATAAGTTTTTACAAAGGACTATATAGGAAAATAATTAACTACATTTAAAATGGAGAATGTGCAGTTTGGTTTACCTCTATTTAGCATTATTTATATGAGGTCTTCCTCTCTTATATTCTTTCCTTTCCATTGGACATTTATTCATAGTTAATGACTAAAGCACATGTTAGGGAAACATCATCATACCTTCATCCTTGAAGAGGTGGATGCAATTTTGGGAAAATATTTTGGTTGGGTTAATTCTCCTTATGAGATTCATTTACATGTTGTAGGATGAGCCCCAAAAAATATCCATGAATGAGGGGGTAACCATTGAAGAAGGCATGGCAGAAATACCCATTGAAGTGGAAATGGAAATGAAACTTGGAAATGGAAATGAAACAAAATTGAAACCCACTGAAGTGGAAATGAAACTAAGATTGGGTGTGCATAGTGTCTCATGAAAATTAAACAAGTCAGAAATTACCAATTTCAGCGACATGTGCACTCCACGAGCTGGTCGTTGTCGGGTTTGGCTGAATATCCTTCACTCTCTCCTCTTTTGTCGTCGGGTTTTGGCCTCTCTCCTCTATCATTGCAGGGTTTTGGCCTTTCTCCTTTGTTGCCACAAGGTTTTGCAGGCCTCTCTCCTCTGTCGTCGTGGGGTTTTTTCCTCCACTCTATCCTATGTCACGATGGCGGGGTTTTACATTTTTGGGTTTTTATTTGAATGGGGTTTGCATTGTTTTGTTTTATTTATGTTTCAATTTTATTTTTATTTTTTTTTGTTTTTAATTTTTTTTAATTTTTGTTTTTTTATAATCCATTCTTAATATAATTATATATATAAGCCACATGTTGAAGCCATTTTCCCACGAATTCTTATATATAAGTATATCATCAAACAAAACCAATACAAACTTTCTAAGATAAGGCTGAAAAATGTTGTTCATGAGGTTTCAAAAAATGAAACGAGCATTAGTCAGCCTAAAAGGAATCACCAAGAACTCATAGTGTCCCTCAAAATTGTGAAGAATTTGCAATTTAATATATGATTCACTTATGAATTAATTCCATATGCCAAGTCATCAAAGTAAAATAATAACATAGAGGTGTTGAATTAGTTGATAAAAAAATAGTATTCTATGAGGTGTTGAATTCATATAGCATCATGCGTCCTTCAATGTTAACCAACCAAGTATATGCTCTATTTCCTCTTTCAACAATCCCATTGAAGATGGGTGCCTTCTACTTTCTCAACTCATATCTCAACTTTTGACAATTAAGTGATTCTTCTTGGTTAGGGTTATCATCTATTGATGGTTGTTATAGGAAAATTCCCCTGCGGACAGGTGAATATCCCCTTGGATTCTAGACCCCTAATACCAAGACAGAAAGATACAAATGGATAGTAACATCGCTTTGAGATTTGTTTAACTAGAAAAAAGAGAGAAGGAGAAAAATTTAATCGTACCTATTTCTTGTGTTTTTCCTCGCTACTACAATTCGAGCTTGATATCCAAACTCTTTCACATGGGTTGATACCTACAAAACCACAGACTGTAAAGAGAGACAATAAAACTCCTATTCTACCATGTTAGATTAAAAAAAATCATCTATAATAGACAAGAATATGTAAGATACACAAACTAGAAGTGAATAGGCCAAGTATATTGATGAGAACTTGAAAGAAACACTTACAATCATTGATGGTGTTGCAACATCCTCTCCAAATCCTCCTCGTCCAACCTTTTTCTCAAAACATCCACGATCAGAATGACAATACTTTTGTTGATTATTTTCCTCCTTGTCCTCCATTTATAGGCTTTGGGAGGCCCAACCTCCTTGGTTATATTTGCGATTAGTTGAGGATATGATTCCATCATTTGTGGCATCTCCCTTAGATGCATCCTAAGGGTTAGATTCAAGGAAAAATAACTTTAATCATCCCTAGTTGTCCTTAGAGAAAAGGGGTATTTATTCCTATGATTTTCTCAACCAATCGGCGCTCCTTTACAATGGGAAACAGAGCGCTACAACACTCCCTACTAGATAGGTAGAGAGCGCTAGCACTCCCTGCATATGAGCAGGGGAGTGTTGATATTCCAAACAATTGTCAAGATGACTAATTCTCATAGAAAAACACTTTATTTTGTCTATCAAATGATGTGGCTTATTCTTCTAACATGTTCTAGAGAATGTATCAAGTGTTCCCATGGTGTCATTCGCAATGTGACACACACAGAATGAAAATGCGACATTTACGACACTTATAAAAAAAGTGTGACACTTGCAAGAATGCAACATTATCGAAGTGAGGAATTTTGACGTGTAATAGATTTCCCCCCAAAGTGTAAAGTCAGAAGATGAAAGCTGATGACCGAAACAATTTGTAGATTCTTTGAAGCAAGAGTATGGAGTCAGAGAACTTGGTAGAAGTTGCAGACAACCATCAAAAAAATATTAATATGTGTTCCAATCCCAAGGCAGGCATACTTATGCTTGGGTAATAAATGACTCAAAGTATGGCCACCAATAAATACACTACGGATACATGATGATATTGACTAAGGGTATGGCCACCAGTGATACAATGTGGATCCATACTTCTATGACATAGATTGATCGTATCCATGCAAAATACACAGTGGAGCTACGAGATGATAAGACATAGCCACAGACCAATACAATGTGGATCTATGTGACAACATAAGAATTAGAAAGTTCAAATGATTTCCTTCGTAGCCTAGAAAAGCAGATGTCATAATAAATGTTCAACCCAAGGTCTTCGTCCCAATCCCAATGTAGTACAAATCTAACCATGTGAATAGATGTCTTGATGTCAAACATGGTAGAAACCACTTGATTATCGGTCGTCGAGGTGAACCTTTAACAAGTGCGAGGGAAATCACCAGTGATGTCAATGAATCCCAAGGTACTCTAGTACAATCCATTGAATGTGAATAAGTGAGATGAGGTCGAACATTCATGGAATCATCCAATCAGAGGTCAATGATGTAAACCCACTTTTGGAAGCGAGGAGGCCTTCTATTGAGGCTTGCAGATCCCAAGATACTAACTGGTTTCTAAGTCTAATTCTCGAATGATGTGTTGAAGTCGATAGGAGAAGACTCATTGAAGGACGGCCTTGATGTATCCCCCATCATCAACACAAAACTGACATAGGAAAGTGATGAGATGGCGAATGAATTATAGACTGACACAGGTATGGAAACTGGTAATTTTGCAGATGGTTGACTCTCGAGGTGGATACTTCCCTTGAACACTAAGGCATGACATGAGACTTGGAAGCATAAACGCAGAGTGGACCAAAACATAATGCAACGGGTGTTGTGTCATTCTTCGGATAACTCAAATGAGTGGAAAGACTCATAGGATTGCTTCAGTGCAAAGTTTTAGTAGATTATCCAAGTGTTTAGGGTGAAGGTTAAAAATAAATTTCATGTTCAAGGGCGACTGCAAGAGTTGTTTACAAAAGTTCTCAAGAAACTTGACCCACTTCCTTCAATTTTTCCCCCATCCAAATAGATGAGTACCTCTTTTTAATTTAACGAGCTCGAGGAGGATAACACATGCTCGATATAACTCACCTTCGGTAAGCTCCCCTTCCATTGTTTAACAAACTGGAAGAAGTAAGAGTTCATTCCCAAATGGGCCCTTCAATGCTTAGTTTAGCGAGTTAAGGGAAGAAAAACTTGGTGGTTTTCCATGTTTAGAGAGTCTGAAAATAACTTAAAGGAGACTCTAGGGTTTTCCTTTTTCATAATGTTAGTCCCTGAGGTCTGAAAAAGAGATAATGTTTTACTCGGAAGATGCCCTTTTTGAACCTTTTAACGAGTGTGAAAGGAAGTAACATCACTCGCAAATCGTTTCACAGTTAGAGAGTCTAAAAAGAACTTAAAGATGACTAGAGGGGTTTCCTTTTTCATATAACCTTTACGAGTCCGAAAAGTGATAAACGTATACTCGATTACATTCTCATGTATTTTTGAGCACGAGAAAGAACAAAGATTATGCTCATTAGTGTTACAAGGTGACTAAAAGATGATGCTTGAAATCCTGTAAAAACAAAATGTTATGGGAATAATGCATTAGTAACTGCTCGGAAAAATGATTAAAACCAAAAAATGACTTTATAATAAGGATAAAATATCAAAATGAACCTATCAAATATCAAAATAGGTCAAAATTGCATTTTACCATTTTTTTTTACCATTCTCCTCTAGATTTTGGATTTTCCACCTCTTTGAAACATTTTTTGAGTGACGACTATGGGAGTTGTGCGCGACCATTTCTAGATTCATCCAGACCAGGTTAGTTATCTCTTCCTCCTCATCAATTTTCATGGTTTTTTACTGCATTGTAACCTTTGTTTTGAGTGTTCTAGGAACCTTAGGAAGCCCTAGAGCATCGAACCAGATCGGCGCTCCCTCAAGGCATTGAGTGGAGTGCCAACCGATATTTCAACGCATTGGTGCATATGTCTAGGGAGCGCTAGTGCTCTGTAGGTTGTTTTGAGGGAGCGCTAGGCATAGAACTCAAAATTCTTTTGACTTTTTGGCTAAATAGAGGCATTTTTTCTCCATAATAGTTTGAATAATAATATTTAAATGTTGTATTTGCATATTTCATCTATAGCTAGCCATGATAGAGTGGAAGGAGTGTGAGCATGATTTTGATGATATTGTCGCTCTCCAAGACCCTCAAGCGAGGGAGGCCTTGTGAAACAGTGGTTTGCTCAAACACTTCAAGCTTCAAAACATGAGAAAAGAAGTACTACTGCTTGAGTATTTGATTGGTCTATGCTATGACGTTGAGAAAGTGTTCCGCATCGGACTGCACATGCTTGAGATCGAACTAGATGATCTATACTTTCTGACAGAAATTTCGAGCAGAGGGGCACCCATTCTCTTGTCCAGACACCGGGAAACTCCTAAACCAACTAAGGCATATGTTGTCAAGCATTGCATACCAGGATTGCAGTTGGTGGGTGGATGGGTTATGATAAAGGATGTGAGAGATTTAGCACTTCGATCCATTCTATTTGCCATTACCAAGTTGGCGGGGAGCAATAGTGCTCACTTGGCTTATAAATCACAGATCTATTATGTCTTACATTGTTTAGAACCCAGATTGTTCAATTGGAGTGCAGCGTTCCTCAGAAATGTCAAAGAACAAATATCCAAATGTAGGACCGGTAGACATAAATAGTTTGGATATGGTTCCTTTCTAGTTTCATTTTTCTTAGAGAGGGTCCCTCAGATGCAGCGAAAGGTAGCATTGATATCACATCCTCTAACTGAGCCTCGTATGGAGAGGTGGACCAGCCTATCCCCTAGGTTGGGGAAATATCCCTTAGCATTCAGATTCAGTGCTGACTTCTTCGCATGGTGTAGGAGACAGTTGGTGGTTATTGAGGATTTCCCCAATTTCAGAGGTAGCGTTGACCTAGTACTTCCCGAGGGAATCCAAGGGGATGCATCGGGTACGAAACATAACCTTGCAACATACATTTTGTGTGTTTTTTATTTTATATGTTTTTGGGTTGTACAATGAGGAATCTAAATTATATTTTTTTCATCATGCAGACAGAGGTGCATCACGCCCGTAGGAGATGTCGACATTGGGGCATCGCAGAGGAAGTAGTTGAGAACAAAATTGCAGTGGGAGGGCTCTGAGAGGTAGAGATTAACCTCTGGGGTTTGACGATGGGTGTCAGACCCCTCAAGAGGCGAGATGTGCCTCTACACTTGCAGTGACATACAGTTGGGGTTCTCGAAATTCTCAACCATTTTCTTTGTCGGGTGACATGAGAAGTAGTGTGCTATGTAGAGAACAATGTCATACAAGAGGATGATTAGGGTCCTCAATTGATTTTTGTAGTCTTTATGATGATATTATGGTCATGAAGGCCCCAGTTTTTTGCCTCGTTATGTACATTTTGATGATGCATTTTCAAAAGAAAAAATTCTATCACGCATATATATATGTATATATGAGTTTTGCAGTGCCTATAGATGTTTCAATTTTTATCTTATGTGATCTTTCTGTGTACATATGATTTATGTTTTCAAAATGTTTTATCTATGTGCAAGATACCAATCCAACATGTAATTCGCTAACGAATCCGAATTTGTATTGAGTTCTCTCGGTATGTTTCTATACTGGAGAAATTCAAACGATCTTTCGAGACGACGAACCCTTAGGTGGAGACGTATTAAAACTGAGTTTCAAACAGTGTACTCACGATTAAGTTGATGGATCACGATTTGAGATTCTAGGTTGATAATCAATTGATTTATACCTAGGCAGGAGGCTTCGATTAAGAGTCTGATGACGACATGATATTCTGCCACATTATTGGTCGCAAATCTGAGGTAGATTCCTCCTGAACTCACTAACTCGCTAGAATGGTAGATGACCCAAGCTACAGAAGCAATGTTCTGGGTGTGTCGACTTGTGCCATCTACAAACCTAAAATATATGGGAAAGGTGTTGGAGAAATTTCTATTTTCGGCACACTAGCTCAGTGGGAGTTAATTGACTAGTTCTATTTTAGACTTTCTAATTTTCGACCATCACTATTATGCATGCATTCCTAAGATAGGATGTCATTGCCTATATGAGTGAATATCACTCACTCATTGCAAAGATAATAATATACATTGATTCTCATTCTTGATATTGTATCTCTCTTCCTTTTCTTGATAAGCTCTGTTTGTGTATGCTTTAGCTATGTCTCCTGTGAAGTTTTCCATGAAGCACTGACATGGTATCAGAGCCGAGCTGCTTGGAGAAACCTAGCCAAGCCAGAGAAGAGAGAAATAGGATTTAATTATTGATTAAACTTAGTTTATGCCATCATTGCAACCTATCCCTATCGAAAGGTGCGACAATTGGAATCGATGCAATATATCCATTGCTAGGGTACGACAGTCTCACTCACACATAAGAAAAAAAAATCAGGAATTGTTGCAGCCTATACACAGGCAAGGTGCGACATCGTCACACTGTACTCTTCATCAGGGTGTGACGATTTAGTTTTTCAAAATCGTCGTACTTTATCCTTCTCTAGGGTGCAACAATTCAACATAGATGCATTGTATCCTTCTTTAGGGTGTGACGATTCAGGTTGCCCTCTAGAAAATTGGTGTTCTAAAGTAAAATAGCCATATCTTGAAATCTATGGTATGGGTCAGGCTGAAATTTTGACCAGAGACGTATAACATAGGGATTCTCATGCTCACCAAAAATCTCCAAAACCCACATCATATTTTAGGAGATATAGTTGTTTTATCGTATCTATAGTTGTCATAGAACCGTCTGTCATATCTCATAATCCGCGATCTAGGTTTTCAGGATCTTTTCAGAATCAATAACAGGGATGGAGGTGATGAAAATTATTCAATCAAGTCTGGTGATAACACTCACACCATACAACTATTTTTAATGGAATACAAAGGCTGCATTCCAACTCAAAAGAAAAAGACTGTATAATTTGATGATGGCGATAGAAACAGAACCTACATCAACGCTTGAGAAGACCAAATGGGTGAACCGTAAGGATGAGGACACATGACTACTTATTGAGTTAATCTCCATTGATTTATGGTTTCATCTTGCCGCATGCAAGACTCCAGATGAGATCTGGACCACCTTGGAAGGACTCTTTGGAAAGCAGGATGAGATGCGAGGTCATATGTTTGAGGTAGAGTTGAATAGCTTAGACCCTAAAAGTTTTGATAATATACAAGATTTCTTTACTAAATTTAAATCTTTGATATTGATCTTAGGTGAATGTGGTATTGATAAGTCTACACAAGAGAAACAACTTATTCTAACAATATTTTCCAAGCTAGGACCATAATACGTTGTATATGTCTCCAATTTCTATTCTGACATATGTCTTTTTGGAACAAATAGGAAAATGCCTATGATGGATCAATTCATTGACTCTCTCACACAAGAGAAAACAAAACTCATACAGATGGGCCTCATGAAGGATACCAAAGCACATGCACTAACCATGCATGATGGAAAAGGATCATCCAAAATGAACGATAAGGAGAAACAGAATGAGAAGGAGGGATATTCCAAACCCTTTAACGATTCTTCAAGTTCCAAAGACTCTTTAGATTCTAGGAAGAAGAACAAGGGAAAACAGTGCACTTATTGCAATAAACCGAATCATGAAGAATCCATATGCATGAAGAAGCAGATCAATCTTATGACACAGGTGGTTCAAAAGAATAACCTTGGAGACTTCATTCCTGAAGGAGCCAAGAAGAAGAAGGAAGAAAACCATGCGCCTAAGAAAGGTAATCAGGATGCTCTTGTTGCAATTAATTCCTCATATGATTCATGGATTATAGATTATGGTGCATACAATCATATGGCAGTGAAAGAGGAAGTTTTATCTTCTTCGAGTCCATGCTCAAGACCCCCTATTCTCATGGGGGATGATACTCTAAAAGAATTAGCAGGAGAAGGGAGAGTGGAACACCACAATGTCAGTTTTGAGAATGTTTAACATGTTCCAAATCTTTCTATGAATCTTCTCTCAGTTTATAAGATCACTCAGAAAGGTCAAAAGGTTGAATTTACATCAAATTTAGTTTCAGTAATTGACATGCATGATAATTCCATCATTGCAATTGGTGAGGTGGATCACAATTCAAGGTTGTATAAATTCACTAAGTTTTCTAGTGATGACTCATATTTTCTACTTACACATAAGGAGAGTACTTTGTGTTAGCATTCTGTAATTTCCCAAGGCTATGGAGGCAATCATTGAGGTAACATCAAACCAGTTGGAGTCCTGGATCTAGCCCTACAATACTCAGAGATGGCTCTCTCTGTCTGATCTAGCTTTGTTTGTTGGGAATATTAGGCTATTTATGATAGTACAGGGTTTGGTTTTAGATTTTTGGTTGGAACGGGAAGGAAAGGCCATTGGAAATGGAGTCAAAGAGGCCAAATTCAATTAAGGGTCAGTTATACAGACAACCCTATAGGGAAAGGTAGGCATTCTTGTTGGATTCTTTTAAGATCAAATGAGATGAAAAGATGGAAAGAGATGCGAGGGTTTGTTGAGCAAAGAAGCAATCAAGAATTTATTTACTTAACTTCAGATGAAGAACATATATATCATCAAAAGACCAGAAACAGAGTGCACCAAACAAATTATGTTCGTTAAATTCCCTTTAATGATTAGAAAATGAAAACATAATGATCACAATGGAAACAAATTATGATGACAGAAACCACTTCACCACCAAGATTGACACATGAATCATGTAACTGTTGCAATTGTATAATTGGATTGACGAATTGTGGCTCTATGGGATGATTACAACAATGATTATTATTTTATTTCCTTAACAGGTTCCAAACTAATCAACCCTTTTACATTTGAATTATAAAAATATATAGGATAGAGTCTCCCCGAGCCTCAGAAGGTCAAAATCAAAAACTAGCCAAAAATAGAAACAAATCCCTGAAGATTTTGAATTGTCTGCCATGAAAGATGGGTCGGACTGTTCAAAATAGGGGTCAACTCAGACATTTGTATCTCCCAAAATATGACATATGTGTCAAAAATTAAAGAGGTTATTGTAGATGAGTTTGTCCTGAGAAAAAACCTCTTTCGGTTTTCCCAAATTCATCTCCATCTCTCTGAAATAGCCACTGCAAAAACATGACAAGATCAGGAAAACTGGAAAACTAAAAAATGGTGCTTAGAGATGGCTTCGATTCTCCCAATCCCTAATACCTATGAAAAACCTAAGATATTTTTTTGTTCTTCAGCCAGTGGTGCAGAAAAATTTCTCTCAGTTTTTCAAAATTCCTTCTGGTTTGCCTGTAATCGCTCTCGGAAAACAGGTGGTCAAAACTAGCGAAAACAGTTTTTTTTGTTATTTTGGGGAAGGCGATTTTGGAATAGGGAGAGTGGTTTTTGGACCCCCCCTAGGGTGGTAAGTCGTATTATGGTGGGTCTGAGTTCACCTGATGGTGACAAGTGTCCTATGGTGGTTTTGTATATCAAACCCCCCTTTTGGTTGAGTGACGTAAGGGGGGGGGGTTGATATATGGGGAAATATGTGTGGGTTTTAAACTTAGGATGGTTTTAGTTTTATTTTAATTTTTTTTAATTAGTTTTTGTTTTTTTATTTTTGTTTTTTAATTTTTGTTTTTTGTTTGCATTATGTTTTATTTGTTTTATTTTAATGTTTATTAAGTGTTTTTATTTATTTACTTTTTGTTTTATGGGTTTTGTGTTTTATATTGTTTTTATTTTATTTATTATATTAGTGTTTCGTTTATGTTTTATATATGTTTATTATATGTATTATTTTTTTATTTGGTGTTTATTTTATTACGTTTTATTTAATTTTAAGTTAATGTTTAATTCTAATACACTAACCTAATGGCTAACAATTTAATTAATTATTGTTAATTAGT
>ML808636.1:113985-135954 GCA_009831015.1 Picea engelmannii | reverse complement strand
GACTAGCTTGATGATTTGTCCATATTTCTTTTGATGGTTCTTTCCACATTCTCCCAATTTCAACTATAGTTCCTTCACACATGCCAAATAGTCCTCAATTCTATGAAAATAATGAGAATCAAGATAGATCATATATTTCTTCAATTGCATGACATGGATTTCATCGACTTTGTTGAAAAGAGAATTCATCTTTCTCCACCCTTGATGAGGGAAGTTATTCCAGTAATGTGAAACCGAATCTCCTGCGAGATATAGGTCATGATGTCCCCAACAACCTCATCCATCTTTCCGTCAACAAATAACTTCTTTTGATCGACTATCATTTTTAGGATCACAGTCCTAGTATATTTCCATACTCCTTTGCTTTACAATAATGTTTCAATGTCTAGTTCCCAGACAACATAATTTTATCCATTCAAGAAAATAGGATCAATATTCAAATCCATCTTCGATATCTAAGAAAATCTGATTTGTTTCCAGGGTTATAGTTAGTAAATCACTAGCCTAGAGTCAATCACTCAATGGATCTAACTCATCAAGATTTGCAGATAACAGACGAGTTCTTAAACCATTGGCTTTGATACCATGTTGGGGATTGGGTGTAACCTAATGCGAAACAAATAAACATAAATGTAGAGAGTTGAAGAGGAATAAAAATCAAAGAACATAGGTGGTGTCTAAAGACACCATTATAGAACTTAAGTAGAAAGCATTGTGATTAGAACAACACAATGCATACTGAAAATGCACATTATGTTGAGCATTATCATATATCACTCATTGATAATGACCCATCAAGTATAATATTTATAGCATCAATATTTGACCAACTTCCTTGCAATAGGGAATATCATTACCACATACAATCATTGTGGGTTATATTTGACTCCATCAAATCCACACTGTCTAGTCGGCTCGACAAGGTTTCTTGACCTGACTGTCCATGCATCCAACTCATAGTTGATTTATTGGTTGGTCAATCCAACAACTGGTGATCTTTGACTACTGGTCGACTATCTGACTGACATGCTCATCGACTACTCAATCGACTGATGTAGATATATGGTCATCCTCTCGACCAATTATTTCTAGATGTTGGTTGATCATTTGACCAAATGATTCCAAGAGAAGTGTTATGAACCATAATAACCTAAGGTTTCAACATATTTGGGGTATGTGATCGGTGGAGGGAGACTCAATATAGATCCCACAAAGATGGAGGCCATCATGAAATGGCTAGTTCCTGAAAATTTCATTGAAGTTAGGATCATTGTTGGGGAAACACAATACTTTTATAAGTTCATAGCTTCATTTTTATTGGTCTTATGTTAAACACACAAACAAACATACACACAAAAACTTCACATAAGAAGAGTGTGTTGAAAGATTGGTTGTCATTGATGTCAGCCATTGAAAAAGTACATAAGCCCCAAATATATGGTTATGGAACCCAAAGTATTTTGAGGAATTTGAACATGAAGGACATTGTAAATGCAGGTAACATACTCATGAATGGATAATTATTGTCATGATGTTTCTAACGGTAGGTGGTACGCCACGTGGTTCCTCATGGTTGAGTATTTATGGTCTCATGAAGTTGGGATCCCTAAGAATGGTTAAGAAGACCTAAACATTTACACAGTCATTAATTAAGAGAAAAATGTTTGTAACAAGAAAGTACAACTTGACCCTAAAATTAAGAAAAAGGGTAAAATAGTTATGACCCTAAAATGAGGAAAAAGGGTAAAATAGTTATGACCCTAAAATTAGGAAAAGGGTAAAAAAATTATGATCCTAAAATTAAGAAAATGATAAAATAGTTATGAATTTAAAATTAGGAAAAAGGGTAAAGCAATCGTTACCCTAAAATTAGGAAAAAGAGTAAAACAATTGTAACAAGAAACTAATTAAGGGTAAAGTGGTTTAAAAACAATTACATGGAAGAGTATAAATACACATCAAGAGTCTCTCATTCATATATACAAGTTCATTGAATATCTATCTAGTGAACACTTGATCTATTGGCGAATATGAGGTAGCAAGACTGAGGTAAAGTAGACAAGATGCTTGTTTCAGGTTGGTCTGAGACCTAATGCAGTAAGGTTGCTACATGATTAAAGGTATGTATATATGAATATTTTTAGGTTATATCTTGGTGATGTTATGGTACATGCTTGAGGCATGTCTTGGTGATGTTGGGTTCTTGGTTGAGAGATGTTCTTGGTGATCCATTGAGTGGATTTGGTTTCATTGATGTTGAGTATGGGTGGCAGTGACAGGTTGATGAGACAATTGCAGTGATTGTGGTAGTGATATTTTTGTGTACATTTATATTTAAGGGAAGTGGTACAGGGAAAGGAAAGGGGGTTGTAGCCTCCTTCTAGGTGGTTATAGAGAACACAAGGAGTTGGAGCTTCCTTCAGGTTGGAGCTTGAAAATCAGGGGGTTGTAGCCTCCGTTTGGTTGGAGCTAGAGAATTCAGGGAGTTGTAGCTTCCTCCAAGTTGGAGGATGTAAATAGGGGGTTGGATCCTCTTTACAGTTGAATTTGGAGAATTGGGAAGTTGGTGCTTCCAATGAATGTATTCTTTTTATATGTAATAAAATCATTCCATGGTTTCCTCCCATTTGGGTTTCCACGTAAATTTTGGTGTACTGTGTATATGTGGTTGTCTATTGTGCACTGTTGATTTATATTGTTCATGATACATTGATATTATATTGCTGATAATATTAATGATTGCATATTGTGGTTAAAATTAATAAAATTGATCATATTGATTCACCCCCCTCTCAGTATTCCCAAAATTGGTATCAAATCAAGTCCTTCAAGAAACAATATAACCACTGGAAGGAGATCATGGAATACACTTGTTGGCCCTCGACCAAGTTTTGAGGAAACATTGGTTAGGGTTGACCACCTTTTGGGACTTCGACAGACTGGTCAAAGATGGAGCGCCCGGGCGGAGCTGAGATCGCAGGATCTCACTTGATTTGTGGACCCAACAAGGGGTTCATTAGGGTTTTGTATTAGGGTTTATGGGATGTCGGCCCACGGGTTTACCCATGATTAGGAATTTTGTAAGCGAATGTAAAAGTATAAATAAGTGTAAGAATGTAATGTAAGGGGTGTAAGTATATAAGTGCAAGAGGCAAGTAGTTTTGGGTTGCTTAGTGCAACAAACTATGTATGTAAGGCTCTGTGCTTAGTAGAGGAATTGGCTCTATGCCTTGACCTGATTTTGGGAAGGTGGATCTGGTGCTTAGTGCACAGATCACCTGTCCGGTGCGAATCTTGGCTCTGTGGCTTAGTGCATAGGAGCAGAAGAATGTAAGAGATTAGAGACTAATAAAGAAGAAGAAGTCGTTGGTGGATCTAGCCCCACAATGGGGTGAACCATGCATATCATTTGTTGATGGTTTACTTTGTGCTATGATATTTATGCTTAGTGTACTGATGGTTATGTATGATAGATAGATTTATGAATGCTTAGTGCTTTATTTATGTTGAATGTGCTAGATCTACTTTATGATGCTAAGTGCGATGTGTATTTTTTAAGTATTACTATGCTGATCTACTCTTAGGGTTTGTTCTACGAAGTGAATAAAGATGATAAACTAATGCATGTTGTTCTTAAGTACTCTGTGAAGTAATTGTAATCACTGATTTGTGTCCCAGCTTGGTTACAGGCACCTGAGTCCTGTAACCTCCCTGCCTCTACTTCGGGTGAGACTTTGTCTGATTCGTAGGTGTTGTCGAAAGGGTCGGTAGTTAGGGTTTTGTTGGTGTGTTGTTGAAGCGTTGAACCCTGGGTCTGCCCCTATGCCAAAAAATGGTTCTGTTTTTGGGACCTGAAGCTATTATTGATGGGAACTGAAGTAAAGAAAAGAGAATCTTTGTGCGTAGGTCTGTTGTTGTAGTGCGCAATAATCTACTTGAATTACGAAGCTTTGTGCCAAGAGAGTAAGTTGTTATGAAGACAAGAGGTAAGATCTTGAAAGAGGTAAAACTTTGTGCTTTGATAGAGTAAGATAAGTAGAAATTTTTGTTTTGAAAGCATGAATCTAGGTATGTTTGATAGATTGTGTCCTAGTCTGAAAGCTAGGGTACAGTCAAAAGAAAGGGTTGATCTGAATAAATTTGTTAGAAATAGAGAAAGATATGTTATTCCTATGCATAGAAAGAATTTTTGGACTAACAAGTGGATGCAGGAACCCATAAATAATTTATGCAGATTGCAGGTCCAACATTGTGATCCTAGTGCGCAGTACAAGAGGAAGAGAGGATTAACCCTATGTTATAACTGCAGAAGACCGAGACATCTTTCTAAGGAATTCCATGGTGTAGGTCCTATTTGTATTTGTTGTAAAGTTGTTGGTCATGAAGTTGAGGATTGTCCAAGAATGATTGCTAAAGTAGAACAAATGAGCATGAGACAAGAAAATAAGAGCATGTTAAAGAACCATCAAGGGAAATAATCAGAGAAAGTTTAGACTCAATTAAAACAGTTGAAAGAAGTAATGGATGATCACAAAGATGTCAGTTTACCAGAGATCATGAAAGAAAAAGAGCGCATAGATACAAGAATAGGAGACTTCGACATAGAGTTTGTCTTGGGTGACGAAACACAAGTGAATATTATGATAGAAAGCACTTGGGATACTTTGGGAAAGCCTACTATAGTACCTTCATTGGGAAGGATAGGTTTATTCAAAGGAAAGATGATAACCCTGTGTGGAAGAGTTACTAACATACCTATTATCATCCATGGAACATTGACTGAAGAGGAATTTGAAGTCATCAAGTTTGTTGAGAACAACAACCCTTTCCCCCTTTTTCTAGGTAAGACTTGGATTGAGAAAGATCAGATTAGAAGGAAATCAGAGGAAAAAGCTACAGAAAAGAGAAAGAAATAAGTAAGGGATTTCATAGCTAGAAAGATAGATCAACTGATAGAAGAAAGAGAAGTTGAGTCAAATCAAAAAAAGGCAAGAGAATTAGTTGTTAAAGTTGAAATAACGCAAGAAGGTTTGACAGACCTATCCATGAAAGAAGAAAGTATATCCATCCAGGAAGTGATAAGGGAAGGGATATTAATTTCGAACCCTTTGAGAGCACCTCAGCAATGCGAAGTTACTACACTAGGAGAAGATAGGAATAAGAATGGAAAGGGAAATCCATAAACAATTAGAGAGACTTAGATCACAGGAAAGAAGGCAAGGAAGCTCAGTAAGAAGAAAGACAAGTTGGAAAAGCTATAGGAAGTTACAGAGAAAATTTCACAGGAGGCAGGCTTGTAGGCCCTGAACCTTGTCGAAACAACATAATCACGCATAATGGGACTTCGACCTAGCGTTGCTATATCACTATTGGAGGTGTCTCGACCATTAGAACGATGCTCTGAAATGTCTAGGAATTGCATTTATGGGTGAATAGACCGCGTTTGGGATGTTGAGACCGTGCCACAACAGGTAGATTCATAGTAATGGAAGCATTCCTACCCGTCAGAAGAATCCATTACAACACTTGCTTATTTAACCCATTGACCACTACGTCGGGACCAATTTTTTCCATCCGTGATTAATTGAGTTATCAGAGATTTGATTGTTTGTCGAAATGTGATTTCAGAACCTAGACCTCGCCATCCGTTGGTTACCCCATATGTCCATTCACCTACCTAGACCTATCCATTTAAAGAGAGAATATCGAGTGAACAGATTGAGTTAGAGAATTTCCTCAAAGAGGTCCTTAAGAAGTTTATGGCTGGCAGAGCTATGCTTGAAGGTGTTCAGGCATCGTTGACTAGGGGACTCCAGGATTCCCCTTCGACTGCATGACATTCTAGTTGTGCTAACCCCATGACTGAGAAGTGAAGTAACCATTCCAAAGATTTGGCTAATGTGAAGCAGATCCCATCGATCTTACCGGATTATATCTCGCCTTTGACTGGAGCGGTTAACCGCGACAACATCCCATGGGACTATGAGTACACTTTGATCACCGCGTACATCCCGAAGGGGATACGCGTAGTCGAAAGCCAGTTGGGACTGATCCCATCCTTAAAGAACAATGATTTCAATCTTGATGACATAAATAAATACTCCATCTACACACCTCATAGATACCTGATGAAGATGACTGGGAAGAAGCCTTGCATAGTCTCCCATCCTTGGATTAAGGAGATGGCGCTATCCACGATACTGAATGTCATGAAGATTCCTCATTTTGGCTGACATTAGGAGGCTAATTCTTGCGTGAAACTCCTCTTATCGTGCTATCATGGTGGATACCTATGGCTCGACAAGAGGATTACTATGGATCTGGTGCTGATCCACTTGATCACAGGATTGAGCATGCAGGGAACCGACCCTTAGAAGTTCTACCCAGAGAAGACCTCAGATCTCTCCATGGCACAGTGCATCAAGGAGGCATACGATGAAGTAGAAAATGGAAAGAGAGGCTACAAGGTAGCCTCTATCCAGGATGGCACAGTGAGCCTCGCTTGCCAACTCATAGATGGCAAGATTGTAAGAAAGAATCACCCCATGTAGGTTACCGGGTTCGTGGTGGACCTCACAGGAAAATGCATTGAGGGAATGCAAATGAATTGGGCGAGTTATCTGGTCAATGATCTTGATAAGGACTGTTGTGAAGTGCACGATCATGGATACGAGTTCCACTTCAGCTAGCTACTCAGGATGATTGCATTTGTCGCTTGGAAAATGTTGGAGGGAGCATCTTTTCCATAAATTGAACCATCAGAGCCATTAGTAGCTAGATTTTCCACCTTATGGTACACGAATTGAAGCAATGGAAGTCGAATGTAGTGGTCCATGCCTACTATCAACAACTAAAGGTTTCCATTGAGTCATTTCTGCACATGAATCTGTGCACCTTGCACCAATACAGACCACTAGAGAAGTTTCACGAAGATCCACATTTTATTTATATCACTACGCACAAGGATGATATAAAGTAAGAGTTACAGTCCTATTATAAGATGACCGATGAAGACATGGAGCAGATCATGAAGGAGTGTCCGGAGGAGTTCCTTGTACTATTTGATGATGCATAACTCTCTGACCTTGACATCATAGGAATCCCCTTGGTCTCCCGATTTGAGCATGGAGGTCAGTCAAGTGTGAAGAAGAAAAATAAGAAGGAGGAAGTTCAAAATATAGAGACTGATGAGGAGGACAGTGCCTCAGAGGAAAGTTCACCTGGATCACATGCAGGAGGAGGAGGAGGAGACAAAGTAAATTAAGGAGGAGGAAGGGATGAAGGAGAAAAGCAAGGTGAAGGCAAAGAAACACCGCTGGAGGATCCTCCTACCCAGACAGAAACACCGAAGAAAAGGAAGGTTTCTCTGCAGAAACCCTCAACAAGAAAGAAGACCTACTCCAGTAAGCCCCAGCTAGAGGCTACGCTCACAGAGGATGATATCAGTCTAGTCCATGGAGTGATGGAGGACGTGTCTGAAAATATCTTGCAGAGATATGGAGAAAAGGAGGAAGATCTGTATGTAAAGGTCAAGAAGGAGCTGAAGGAGATACATGAAGCTATTTGCTCAGTCCATGCAGAATCTACTGTGCCTTCCTCGTCAGAGACTACATATTTGGGGGATGAGCCAGCTGTTGGGGATTAGAAATGTCATCTTTTCATCCACCTTTCCCTTCATCATTATCCACATTTCATCGTCGCATTAACCTTTCACGATATCATTTCCATAAATATACTTGGGTTTCACCTTATTATTCTCCACTTTATTCATTTTAGTATTAAAAGGGGAATTTGTGATTAAATATTAGAAAATTGACATGTTTTCATATGTATCTCAAAAATGTGTGAGCTTTGTAATGTGTATGAATATGAGAAGGATTAATTCAAAAGGACTTCTCGAATACTTCCTCCACCATTTCAAGATTTGAGGAGATAATTCAAGCCTCTTCCAAGGAGAAGATCATGGATATTTGGTTAGAATATCTTATCCAAGATGTATGAGAGATATGTGTGAGGATTTAAAGGGATTATATTTTGTAATAATAGAAAATAGTTGAGAGAATAGTGGATCTGTAATAATGAGATTCTTATCTTATTTCCAAAGCTCTCATGTATAAAAGAGAGTGCTCTCTCTTCATGAGAATTCAATTAGAGTAGTCATTAGGATTTGAAAGAGAAAGGGATTATTAGCTTTGATTCATAGTGTTGGTTTCCACGCTTTCATTATTCTGTTATGAATATTGATTTGATTATTGTAATGTAATATTGCTTCATTGGCGTGAGCTCACATATGTTGTTGTGTCATTCAACTCTTCACATGTTGTATCTGCTTTTCCTTCATGTAGTTCTCCATTCCTAGATTAGTTTCATTTACACCATTTCATTTCATTCGTAGGTTGTAACAATTCAATTCCAAGTCGCGTGTTTCAATTTCTTGAATTAGATTAATGATTCAATTTCAGTCGTAGGTTGTAGCAATTCAATTCCAAGTCATGTGTTTCAATTTACTGCATTAGATTAATGATTCAATTTCAGTCGTAGCTTAAAAATTAGATTAGATTAGTTCTTATTCAATCTTGCATATACTTTGCGTGTGCTTCGTTAGTTTACGAACCCCGGGTTGAAAAATTAGATAGTTGGGAAAATACTACAATGCAATTAATTCCTCATTAGTTTGGCCCAATGTAACGATTGTCGTTACCTTGTTACGATTGTTTTTCCCTTTACAGGAAGTGTTGTTCATTTGAATAGAACAATTGTCGTTCCCTTTATGATTGTTGTTCCTTTACATGTGTCGCATCTCTGGAGTATTGGGTATTGAAAATGGAAGGTAAGAACCTACGTAGGCAACAAGTAAAATGCTTGTACCAGTGCCTAACTTCGGATTATGCATAGAGGTTTTTTTTAGGACATCTTTAGAGCCCAACATTTTGGCGTCGTTGTCGGGGAAGAACTATGGATTGAGGTATTAGTTTATTTTTCATTTCAATTCATGCAAGTGTGATCTAGAGGTGTTGGTAAGGGTTCATAACATCTACTTGAATGGAGACTGCTCATGTTCTCCCTGCCAACTAGGTAAAAGTAATTTCAAATTCTGCAAATTTCAATTTCTGCAAATTTCAATTTATGCAAGTGTTTAATTTCTGTAAGTGTGATCTACATGTGTTGGTTCTAAGGGTCATAGAATATTGTGAGAGGATACTCCTCACTATCCATACCAACTATTAAGAGCATTTAATTTCCGCAACTGTGAAGAGTAACTTTTTTATGTTTTAGCAAGAGTGTTTTTAATTAAGTTTTTCATTTTGATTTGGGTGTTGTAAGAATCCTTTTTTTTAACATGGTTTAACAATGAATTTCACTTTGGAACTACTCACTCAGATCCTGAAAGATGTCGGGATTTCCTCTTCCCAGGAAGATGATATCTTGACAAGGATCAAAGATTCAAATACTCCTCTAGAAACAATTGAATATCCAACATCTGAAGACTCTTATGCATCCGATGACGAACAATTGATCGAAAAAGAGATCGAGGAAGATGAAGAGGAGTTACAACATGATCTGAGCGAGGAACAACGCGCCTACGAAATCCTGATCAAACGTTGGTTTCAAGCGAGTACTAGGTTAGATCTATTTAGTTTTTCTTTTTATTTCTTTAATTCATAGTTTCAACAACTAATTTCCCACGTTCATATATATTTCTGATTCTCATTTATGAAAATGAAAATGAACACAATTTTACTATTTTTACGTGAATGGCTCCACTGGAAGTTTAATTACACGTAACTAATTGTTAAATCTAATTAGCATAGAGTAGGTAGGATTTTGTTTTCAAGTATTTTTATTTTTTAGAACAAGTATGCTCTCCTCCATGCTTCGTGCGATCGTGAGGATCATAAAGTAGGATGACTGATTGATTTCAATTGCTTGATGAAAAGAAAAAAATTTCCTAATCTATTTTTCGTCTACAGTTTGTTTCCATTTGCTCACAAATTTGCTCAATCATTTTTTATTTTTTTAAGATAAATACATAAATAAAACAAAATTGTGCTTCCCTCTACAAATCAAAGAAATAAAACAGTAAGTACATTAAATAAATAAAGGAGATATTTGGCATAGGAGAAAATACCAGTCACTGAACAAGATATACACAAGTGAATGAACCAATAGAAAAGCAAGCATCATTGGTTTTCCCCTCTCGGATAAAAAGATACGCCCTTACACAACGAGTTAAAAACTCACCATAGCGTGAAGTAGTTTCATCTAAAACTACTTTCTATCTATTCCTAGACGGAAAGAGGAGCCCTGATTCCTGCTAGTATTCATGAATCCCTGTAACTCCAGCTCGGATTTTCCTTTGTCTCTTATCCTGTAGATGCCTGGAGATAACCCTGCAATGAAAAAAATATCATAAATTTTAAATTCATAGGTCGAAGGCAGGTAACAAGGTAGGTCGACAAAGGTAGGTCTGAGATTCTATTTTTTTCTATCCATTGGCCCTCAGTAGGGAATCAAAGATGTAGGCGGTCAATAACATGTTTTCAACCAACCTTCACTAGCACGAGACCCTAATTAATTTGGTTAAAATGAAATTGTTTATCACTGTTCGTTATTTCACTGTGCGGAAATATTTTCTTGCATATTACTCATGGTTGTAATGGAAATAAAGAAAACAATGTTGAAGAAGATATGCAACCTTCACTCGGTCAAATGCAATTGCATGGCACACATTGAGGTTGCATGGAAAAACTGGATGGGATAAAGGCACACTGGAATAACTGACTAAAGGAATGTGCAGGTAAGTGCATGTTGAGAGGGATCGACGAGGTAAGAAAATCCATTTTTTTCTCAGCATGTCCCTTGAAATCCGTTTTTAGATTCATATTCAACTGAACAAAGAAATTTGTCTACCGGAGGTTGCAAGACTAAATCCGATTTGATTGATTTGCAACAATATTTAATGGTGATTGGCGATCTTATTTCCAGGCTGTCAGCCTCCATGCACTCCCCAAAATTGAAAACGATATGCTCGAGTATGTTTCTAACAAAACACACATTCTCAGCAAGGACTACGAGTTTGCCACGATGGACACCAGTGTTTTCAACGTTGGGTTGATTGGGACATGTCCACTGTGGATCTATGAACTTGCTGTATTCTTTAAAACGGAACTGAACGCCCTTCATTTTGTTGCGGATAGATTCTACTTTCCAACGCGCCAGCACGTAATTGCACATGAGAAACCATAGGAAGGTATGTTGTCGTGTTTGGTAATAGAGTGGGATTTGATTGAGTAATAATGGCAGGTCAATGCGTATGAATGCGCAACAATTTGGAGGGCAGGCAAATCCTAAGTATTATCAACGTAGGGTCGATTGGATACGTTTGTTGTGGATCTAGTCTATCTCTTCTAAGGGGCAGAATGGTAAGTAGATGAACGATCGAGCAAGAAGGGTAATCAGTAATAAGTATCACCATATTAGGGTTTTCACAAGATATTGAGAATGGTGATGGCCAAGGTTGTGATGCGCGTTGTGCTTTTGGTGGCAGTGAACAGAAGGTGAAGAAGGAATCACCTTCACAAATTGTGAACTAACTATGGCTCCCTGCGTTCCATACTTTGTTTCCCTTGATCTTACCGACGAGTGTTGTCAGATTGGTGATGCGGTTATGTATTCATTGCAGAACGACGTCAGTTGGCGGGATGTATGTAATTGATTTTTCAGTGCATATGGGAAGGCCAACTCTCGCAAAGCTCTTGCTGTTGTGGCATGGCGTTGCAAAATCTGTAAAAGAGGAATCTGCTCATTCTAGGACTGGTTGATCACATTGGCCTGAGTTGAGCTTGTTAGTGTCTGGTTAGGCATGTTTTGTAGTTTAGGTTGAGAACCTTTCATTTTTAGCTTCCAGTTTTTTTTTATTATTGCTTGATAAAATTAATAACGTTCCATTAAGTATGTACATGATCTTGATATAAGTATAATGAAAACCAGTACAAACTTTGAGTGATTAAAAAAAAAATAATAATCATAAAAATAATTTTATTTATCTTTTTGTTTTATTATAGAATTTTATTTCAGTTTGCTTTGTTTTATTATAATTAAAAAAAAAATGGGTCAAATTCATAAAAAATAAAACTTTTTTTTAGCAAATGGACATTTCAAATAATTCTTGAAAGCAATATCAAAGTAATGTTTTTTTAAGCTAAGTTGTTTCTTGGAGTCACTTTGGCAAGAAATCAACATGAAACAAACGTGCGCACAACGACCACGACAATAGGTATAAAAACACATCTTATTTATTTTACTTTGCCGCATTTGTACTTCTTTTTGCATGTTATGTTTTTCTTCGAACATCTCACAATTTTTATGCAGGATTTGTACAAAGTTTTTTTTCACGTGTGCAACCAATCACATCTTGTTGTTGAAGTGATTTTGAAGAATCATAAAAACTTTTCTGAAAAAATCATGCTTTGTTGACTGCCTGAAGGAGTTGTTACCCATCATAAACATCATGATGTTTGTTGTTACATAGAAACCTTTTCATAAACCCATTTGCGTCATGAATGTTCTCCCCCATTTCTCCTTCAAAGAAGATTGGTCATCCCTATGTTGAAGCCCATATTCCATTGAATTATCCTTCATGACTTCGCACATGCCTATCTTTTTGAGTCACATACATCTCTTTATATTTTTTAGCTCATTTTGCCTTGTTAATAAAACTATCTAGCTCCCTTTCCATGACTACATTGCCTTGCCATAAACACTATTGCTACTGAGATCTTCTCATTTATAGTCCTACCAATATTTTTCCAAACTCCTATTGACTGATGTGGGATTCCTTAAGGCCCACCTTTCAGCAAGTCTTGCCCCATCGACCTCAACACCTTATCTGGGATATAGACTAGAGTTCCTTTTGAGTACCTGGAGGCTTTCATGCCTTAATGGAAAGTTCTCTCATAGACAATCATGGGAATACATCAATGTACCTTGATCGTCAGATCTTGCAAATGGCTCGACATCAACTCATTCATTCACACTTCACAAGATGTACTCGGGTACCTTGGCACTCATTGACATCAATGGTGAGTTTGCCTCGCATTGGTTAACGACATTCATCAATGGACGATAATCCAATGACTTCTCTTCATGCTCGACATCGACACATCCATTCGCATGATTAGAATTGTACCATCGGGTTGTAGCAGGTGAAGACTATACACTTTTTCCTAACTTCCTCAGTAGTTACAATAGCATGACTTCAACTATCTGAGAGTACTACAATTCCACTTTCATACTTCCTATTTTCCATGATTCATTCAACAATAGTTCAAATTCCTCCACTTTACATTATCTGATCTAGCATAAAGCAATTGCAGCTACAACATTCGTAGTTACATTTTCATGATCCTGCAACATTGACATCTTCCATGCTCCAACAGCCGCATCAGCCATATTCCTATTGCATAGTTCATCAACATTTTGGATTAGTGGAGGTATGTTATTTTCTAAACTTTAATCATGTAATTCCTCAACTGCTAGCAATCAATAATTTGGAAAATTCCCTCACCAAGCTCCATTTCCTTTTCCCTTCTATGACTTATTCCAATTGCATGCAGACATGCAACCAGTTCAGTTGGGGGATAGGGGACTTTATTCACTATCATTACTCCATTTTTTCACTACGATCATTCCATTTTTCCTCTCACTTATGATTTACCAACATTTCTTTTCCAACGATACTCTATTGCGCTTTGCTTTATAAGCACTGATATACATATTGGCATGATTCACAAATATAACAAAAAGGCTTTCTTATACTCAGTGATGTTTCCTTATGCACATTTGATAGCATATATTTTCGAGTAAGAATATGAGAAAATTATTATCATAACAACAAGAGAACAAATAAATGAAATGAATGTTGTTAACACAAGAACCAACATTCTTTATATTCATGGTTTTCACACAAGAACCAACCATAAGAAAATTATAGTTTTTACTCATGTAAATCCCATCATGGAAACATTCATTATCATCACTCAAAGCCGAACATTCAGATGCCAAAATTTCTTGAGAATATCCATGCATGGTTGCATGAGGACATGCAACAAGTTCAGTTGGGGAGTATGTTGGGGCTCAGAAATGTCATATTTTCATCCACCTTTCCCTTCATCATTCTCCACATTTCATCGCCCCATTAACCTTTCACGATATCATTTCCATAAATATACTTGGGTTTCACCTTATTATTCTCCACTTTATTCATTTTAGTATTAAAAGGGGAATTTGTGATTGAATATTAGAAAATTGACATGTTTTCATATATTTTTCAAAAATGTGTGAGCTTTGTAATGTGTAGGAATATGAGAAAGATTAATTCAAAAGGACTTCTCGAATACTTCATCCACCATTTCAAGATTTGAGGAGATAATTCAAGCCTATTCCAAGGAGAAGATCATGGATATTTGGTTGGAATATCTTATCCAATATGTATGAGAGATATGTGTGAGGATTTGAAGGGAATATATTTTGTAATAATGGAAAATAGTTGAGAGAATAGTGGATCTATAATTATGAGATGCTTATCTTATTTCCAAAGATCTCATGTATAAAAGAGAGTGCTCTCTCTTCATGAGAATTCAATTAGACTAGTCATTAATGGTAGTCATTAGGATTTGAAAGAGAAAGGGATTCTTAGATTTGATTCATAGTGTTGGTTTTCACGCTTTCATTATTTTGTTATGAATATTGATTTGATTATTGTAATGTAAGATTGCTTCATTGGCGTGACCTCACACATGTTGTTGTGTCATTCAACTCTTCACATGTTGTATCTTCTTTTCCTTCATGTAGTTCTCCATTCCTAGATTAGTTTCATTTACGCCATTTCATTTCATTCATAGGTTGTAGAAATTCAATTCCAAGTCGTGTGTTTCAATTTCTTGAATTAGATTAATGATTCAATTTCACTCGTAGGTTGTAGCAATTCAATTCTAAGTCGTGTGTTTCAATTTCATGCATTAGATTAATGATTCAATTTCAGTCGTAGCTTAAACATTAGATTGTATTAGTTCTGCTTCAATCTTGCATATACTTTGCGTGTGCTTCATCAGTTTACAAACCCCGGGTTGACAAATCAGATAGTTGGGAAAATACTACAATTCAATTAATTCCTCATTAGTTCGGCCCAATGTAACGATTATCATTCCCTTGTTACGTTTGTTGTTCCCTTTACAGGAAGTGTCATTCATTTGAATATAAAAATTGTCCTTCCCTTTTCGATTGTTTTTCCTTTACAAGTGTTGCATCTCTAGAGGATTGGGTATTGAAAACAGAAGGTAAGAACCTACGTAGGCAAAAAGTAAAATGCTTGTGCCAGTGCCTACCTTCGGATGATGCATAGAGGTTGTTTTTAGGACATATTTAGAGCCCAACACCAACCCAACTTTGAAGACTTGCAGATGCAATAGAGACTCAACTTCATCGAGTCCAAGAGGAGAAGGAGAAGGCTATAGAAGCCCTGAAGAAAGAGAAAGAAGAAGTCTTAGAGAAACTACAAGTTGCCCAGTACTATGCAACCGCTTATGAAAATGAGAGAGATGATTTTCGGGCGATGCTCGAGGAAGAAAAAGCAAAGATATAGAGGGAGAAGGACCAACTGCTCATAGAGAAGAATGCAGTCAAAGAAGTGGCAAGCAAACAAATTTTCTCTGTGCTAGGATTGGCACAGGAGGAACATGAGGCAGTCGAGGTTCAAGTGATGAAGCTCACTGAGTCCATCCAACAGCTTCAAGCAAGGGTAACAGAGTTGGAGATATAAACAATACCAAGTACTCCACAGGAAGTGTGTGACTAGAGGGAGGAAGCTGCTAAGAGCGCAGTTGAAAGGATCCGATCCCTCACCTCAGAATGAAAATAGCTAAGCGATAGAAGCCCGCAGACCTATGAATGCCTTACGGAAGATCTAGATCTTAGGAAGTTGGAAGCACAGCTACAGGAAGCGCAGCAACATGCACTGACAGTTTAGGCACAAATGAAGTCACTCACTACAGTTGAGAGAATGAAGAGATCATAAGAACAATGCGTGGCCCAACAACAAATTACTGCCATCCATGGCAGAGTAATGGAAGTCACACAGGGGCTACAACTGGTGTAGGAGGAAGCCTGTGTGGTTTTTGAAGAGATCGAAGGACAAGGTTCACAACTGGACCAAGTGGTTGCGATAGTGGAACAACACTTGGAAGGGCCTATTATAGAGCAATTTCTCTAGGAGTTCACTGAGAAGGAATATCAGGTGAAGCAACAAGTCAAGGCAGCTCGAGGCCTTCGAAGCAGTGCTAATCTGAGTGACTCGGGACGAGTCACAAGTGAGTGTTGGGGTCATGTTGGTCCTCAAACAAGTTTTGAGGAAACATTGGTCAGAGTTGACCACCTTTTGGGACTTCGACAAGCTGGTCAAAGATGGAGCGCCCAGGTGGAGCTGAGATCGCTGGATCTCACTTGAGTTGTGGACTCAACAAGGGGTTCATTAGGGTTTATGGGATGTCAACCCATGGGTTTACCCATGATTAGGCCTTTTGTAAGTGAATGTAAAAGTATAAATAAGTGTAAGAGTGTAATGTAAGGGGTGTAAGTAGATAAGTGCAAGAGGAAAGTAGTTTTGGGTTGCATAGTGCAACATATTGTGTATGTAAGGATCTATGATTAGTAGAGGAGTTGGCTCTGTGCCTTGACCTGATTTTTGGAAGGTGGATCTAGTGCTCAGTACACAGATCACCTATCCGGTGTGAAGCTTGGCTCTGTGGCTTAGTGCACAGGAGCAAAAGAATGTAAGAGATTGAAGACTAATAAAGAAGAAGAATCTGTTGGTGGACGTAGCCCCACACTGGGGTGAACCACGTATATCATGTGTTGATGGTTTGCTTTGTGCTATGATATTTATGCTTAGTGCATTGATAGTTACGTATGATAGATAGATCTATGAATGCCTAGTGCTTTATTTATGCTTAATGTGCTAGATCTAATTTATGCTGCTAATTGCGATGTGTATTTTTTCAGTATTACTGCGCCGATCTATTCTTAGGGTTTGTTCTGGGATGTGAATAAAGATGATAAACTAATGCATGTTGTTCTTAAGTACTCTGCGAAGTAATTGTAATCACAGATCTATGTCCCAGATTGGTTACAAACACCTGAGTCTTGTAACCCCCCCTGCGTCTACCTCGGGTGAGACTTTGTCTTCTTTGCAGGTGTTTCCAGAAGGGCTGGTGGTTAGGGTTTTTTTGGTGGGTTGTTGAAGCATTGAACCCTAGGTCTGCCCCTGTGCCAACAACACTAATATTGGAGCACTAGTATTTCATGGTCATAACTATGCCTTTTGGAATAAAATGTTGAAACCCTTTTAATAGACACAAGGATTTGATGTTTGGTAGTCATTAGTAGATGGATATACAACACCAATCATTCCCCCAACTGAAAAAGATGGAAATAAACTCAACGACAACAGTTCAAAGTCTAAAGGAACCATTCTGAGAAGTATGACTGATTCAACATTTGTCAAGATCATGTATTGTGACAATGCAAAGGATATTTGGGATAAACTTCCGAATATTTACGAAGGAGATGCCAAAGTCAAAGGAGCCAAGATTCAAACATACAAAGGTCGATTTGATCAACTAAAGATGAAGGAAGATGAAGACATTGTAGCCTACTTTCTAGGAGTTGATGAAATGGTGAATGTTATTAAAGGTTTGAGAGAAGAAATGGAAAAATCAGTCATTGTTCAAAAGGTACTAAGGTGTCTATCAATGATATTTGATCTGAAGATTTTATCCCTAGAAAAAAGAACAGACCTAGCTACGTTGAGTATGGATGAGCTACATGGGATACTCATAGCCAATGAAATGAGGAAAGAGCAAGAGAACCCAATCACAAAGGAAGCAACGTTCAAGGAATCCAAGAAGATAAAGGAGAAGAACAAGAAAGATTCAAAACCATATTGTAGTTGTAGTGATGATTCAAAGGAAGATGAAGAAATGACAAACTTTGTAAGAAAGTTGAAAACAGAATCGACAAGTACAAAGGTATGATTCCATTGAATTGTTTTAATTGTGGTGGTATTGGTCATTTTTCTTCTAAATGTCCTTATGCTAAGAATAAAGATAGCAATGAAGAATAATATCCTAATAAGAAAAATAAAAATAAAAAAGGAGACAAGAGAAAAAACAAAAATAAATTCTTTAAGAAACGTTTCTAATCAATAGAAGACATTTCCTCATCATACAAGTATGATTATAGTGATAGTGATTCAGAAAGAGTAATTTTCATGGAAGTATAAGATGATGAATAAGATAATGAAGAAGAAGGAAAACTCGATCTCAGAGCATAATTAATTAGTTCCTTAGAATAACTAAGGAAAGAAAGAAAGAAAAAAAAGTCACTCAAGGAAAAACTAAAGATGAAAGAAGGATCTCAGAATTCCAACTCAGAAGAGGTCGAGTAGATGATCACAAAGTTAAAAATCTAGGTAGAAGAAGACAAAAGGATTGAAGAACCACTTAGAAGTCAATTAGAATAAAAGGAGAATATGATTGAAAGCTTGGAAGCAAATATATTCACTCTAAGAAAATATCTTTAGAAGAAATATATGTAGCAGAATAACACCAAAATATTGGATGAGATCATCATCAGTCAAAGGCCATACTATGACAGGTCTAGGATAGGATACAACCAGATGCATACTGAGTAAGGTTAGATCTCCAAGACAATGGAACATCAAGCAGAACAAAGAATCTATGTAGAAATAATTAGAGGTTATCCTAAGGAGGAATACAGAAAGAAGATCCAAGAAGAAGAGCACAAAAAAACTACACCACCTAGAAGATTCATATTTTAGAATCAACAACAACCAACAATAGAAAGACCTCAAGAAGAAGAATAATTCAGAAGATCAGTTCCATTCAAAATATCTTCCACCTCGAGGTACTAAACTATTTTTCTTGTTTTATATTATTCATGTAACAATTTTGGGAACAGATATGTAAACTGTAGAGCCTATGCCAAGAATAGAAGAAACTATGAAGACTACTCAAATAATTGTTATCCAAGAAGGCCTCATGAAACACAGAACGAAAACTACAAAATTTTTGGATCATTGATTAATGAAGTAGGGTGCTACAATTGCAACAATTTTGGACACATGGACAAAGATTTTAGATAAATTGTTCCTCCAAGAGAACCAAAGAATAATATCAACAGTTATAAGCATGAACCACAAAGGATATGGAGAAGGAAGCCTAATCAATTCAACACTAAATAATGCTTGCTTTCTCTACAGTCTCAACACAAGAAAAATGGGTGGTATGTTGATAGTGGTTGTTCAAAGCATATGACAGGTGACAAGAACATCTTTCTAACTATGAAGAAGGAATGATATGGATCGGTTTCATTTGGCAATGACAACTCAACCAAAATTATAGCAAGAGACAGAATTAAGATTGGAAGCAAAGATGCCAAAGCATAAAATGTTCTACTGGTCGAAGATACAAAGAAAAATATACTAAGTGTAAGTCAAATGTATGATCAAGGAAACAAAATTTTGTTTGACTCAGAAAAATGTGAGACAAGGAAAGAAGGATCAGGCAAGTTGGTGGCTACAGCTATAAGAACCCCAAACAACATATATGTCCTGAATGAAATTGGAAAGGGAAAATGTTTCTTAGGAAAGGAAAATGAAATTTGGCTCTGGCATAGAATAATGGGTCACATGAGCTTTGATAATGTTGTCAAAATCAACAATAATGAAGCAGTAAAAACAATTCTTGAGATTTCAAAGCCAACAAATAATATATGTAGGCATTGTCTACAGGGAAAAAATCTAGGACCAAGATAAAATCAAAAGAGTACTCAACGATAAAGCCATTAGAAATTGTACATATCGACATATGTGGACCGACAAGAACAAAGGGATTAAATGGTGAACAATACTTTATGATACTGGTTGATGACTACAAAAGAATGATTGTGGTTTTCTTTCTCAATAAAAAGTCAGAGGCATTTGAACACTTATGCAAAGAGATGGTTGAAATTGAGACAGACTTGAAAATCAAATGTTTGATATCAGACAATGGTGGAGAGTTTACATCAAAGGAATTCATGTATTTTTGTGGAAAACATGGGAAAAAAGGAAATTCTTAGCAGCTAAGACACCTAAGAGAAATGGAGTCGTTGAAAGGAAGAACATAACAATATAGGAAATGGTCAAAACTATGTTGAAAGATTCCAAGTTGGGTGACATATTATGGGCACAAGCAATCCATACAATAGCTCATATCCTAAATAGATGAATTCTCAGAAGTAACAGTGACAATAACCCCTACGAGTTATGGAAAGGAAGACCAGAAACTATGAATCATTTTAGAGTATTTGGAAGCAAATGCTATATCAAAAGAGAACATGGCAGGATTGGCAAATTTTACTACCGATTTGATAGGGGAATATTGGTTGGGCAATCAATAAAAATAAAATCATACAAATGATTCAATCTAAGACTTAATGGAATAGTGGAAAGTATCAATGTAACGATTGATGAGACAAATGGACGAAAGATCAAAGAAGGACACAAAGATTCAGAAGAGTAGGATAATGAAGAAAATTTGAAAGAATAAGAAGTAGAAGAAGAATCAAAAGAAGAAGAAAAGTAGCAAAATAAAAGCAAGAGGAATATGATAAGTAGGATATTCAGATACCTCCCAAGACACCTAGCCAATGAGTGCAGAAAAATCATCCACCATAACAAATTATCGGGAATACAGATCTAGGAGTTGAAACTTGAAGAAGAATACATTCACCAGAACAAAGGCACCTAACATGGTTATCCACAGTTGAACCAAACAGTTTTGAAGAAGCCAACAATGTTAGACACTGGATCAAGGTTATGGAAGAAGAGTTGGATCAAATAGAGAAGAATGAAACGTGGGAACTGGTCCCAAGGCTGAAGGACAAGAATGTGATTGGTACAAAGTGAGTATTCAGAAAAAAAATGAAAAAGGATGGATAGGTAACCATAAACAAAGAAAGGTTGGACAGGTGTCTACAAAAACAAGGATTCAGGAAGGAAAATGCAGATAGAAATATCTACATAAAAGTGAATTGAGACAATATATTGATAATTGAGTTTTATGTCGATGGCATTATCTTTGGAAGTGATGATGACACGATGAGTTAGAAGTTTTCCAAAGACATGCAGAATGAGTTCGAAATGTCTTTTCTTGGTGAGTTGACCTTATTTTTGGGATTACAGATATGTCAGTGTGATAAAGGTATTTTCATATCCCAGACCAAGTATATCAGAGAGATGCTAAAAAAGTTTTGAATGGAAGATTGCAAACCCATAAGTACTCCTATGCAGACCAGTTGCATGTTGAGAAAGGATGATGAATCTAAGGATGGATATTAGAGACTCTACAGATCGATGATTGGTAGCTTAATCTATGTGAAAACATCAAGACTCGATGTGATGCAAGTAATTGGACATGTTTTGAGATTTCAAGTAGCACCATGAAGATAAATTAGAGGCTTGTATATAGGGGGAGCAGCCCCAAGGAGAATTCCCTTTGACATTGCTGTCAATGGGGGAGAGAAAGAACAAAGGAATGGAAATGGAGAGAAATAAAAAATGCATGAGACAGGGGGAGTGATGGTCACAAGGGGAGCATACGCATGAGCATAAGTGTTTCCATGCCATTAGTGTTTGCATCAATGCCAAAGGGGGATATTGTTGAAAGATTGGTTGTCATTGATGTCAACCATTGAAGAACTATGTAAGCCCTGAAGGTATGGTTATGGAACCAAAAGTTGTTTGAGGAATTTGAATGTGAATGAAAATGTAAATGCAGGTAACATACTCATGGATGGATAGTTCTCATCATGTTGTTTCTAATGGTAGGTGGTACACCACGTGGTTCCTCA